>JAIPRL010002146.1:242-65351 GCA_025469235.1 Pemphigus obesinymphae | reverse complement strand
TTTGATAAGTATTTTTCGTGATAAGATAATACGTTAATCCATAATTGTATTATTTATATACAATTTTGTAAAATTTAAATAAAATTGATAATGCATTGCTGCTTTTGTTATTGCACGCGTATAGTGTGATACAATCTACACTAATGTAGTGTAAACAAATACAATAGATGGAAAACGCTATAAGATACTAGTCTCGTGGTTATAATAATATCAATTTACGAGTAATGTAACTTTTGCTTATAGATGGCGAAAGTTTTGCTAGATTTTCCTACGCCCGCCATTAAGAAACATTTTGGTTCCGCTAATATATCTTTCGATACCAGTCCATAGTATCTTAGTCCGTGGTTATACCGGACACACGTACGGTACATGTGTCCATATAATATATATAGGCTAACCCGATCCTAAGGTGGTCCACCATGACTAGGTATTATTGTTTTTTTAACCTAGAATAATAAATTATCGGGGTAACGACGATACCGTTTTCAAATCGACAGTAAAACATCGCCGTACGGTCCACAGCAAAAATCACTTTTGACACTATCGCCATATTGTGTACATTCTGCACGTGATGTATAATATACTATGGGGTGACCATTTTTTGAAAAACGGGACGACATCAATAAAAAAAAAAAAAAAAGGGACTATCGTAATAATTTTCTACAACATTTTCATAAATCGGTTTGAAAATAGTATAAATAAACAAAAAAAAAAAAAAAAATGGTCATTCTTCAATTTTTGTACCAATTTTCAAATAAGCAAGATACGGGATAAAAATGGGACAAAAACAAACCCCACTTCCAAAAGCGGGACAATCCCATAAAAAAACGGGACGTATGGTCACCCAAGTATATACGTATATGGTAGAGCCGTGCCGAGCGCCTGGCAATATGGCCTGTGCCAGAAAAGCGCCAGTTTCTATGGTTTTTCACGAACAATATTTATGTACGTTTTTAAAAGTATTTTCGGGGACCAAATTATTTGAGGAAAGGGGCGCAAAATTTTCATCTTGCAATTAGCGTTACTGTTGCTTAGCCCCGGCTCCGGTGTATGACAAGAAATTTACCTATATAATCTATATTGTTGAATTTTTTTTTACGTATGCACATATACGTATATGTACTGTATATTTTAATTCACTCTTTAGTTTTTAGTAATGTGGATATAAGGAGTTTTTTGTTAATGCACTTCCTAATTTCCTAGAGGTTTTCGTAAGTTCCCGGATTTTGTGGCTTGCGCCTTAAGACCATTCACCTCGCCTTAGCGATCGAGCGCTACTTGAGAGGAGTGGAAGTGACCGTTCTAGAAATAGTACTTCGGACTTGGTTCAGGTTTACTCTCCAGTGCTTTAGATACCACAGTTACCACGTTTCAGCCGATATAGGCTCATCAGCCTTGAGGGGCACCTTGCGGTGGGGCTCCAATCTCCCATGGTACTAACTAGGATTTAAGTTGATGGTGGTAGGTCAACCCGAGTTACCTATACCATTATTTTGGATGCAGAGTCATCCGGCTAATGGTTGGTCCATGTGGGGCTATTTAAACTTGTTTTTCTGATAGAAGGTCTCCACGTCTCCAGATGCCTATGTCTGGGGTCCCATAGATGTTTGTTGAACGACTTGTACGTCTGGTCAATGGTACGCCGCGTCGGTATTTCTTGCCCCCGTAAGCAGAGCTGAAAAAAACCGATGAAACAGTGTCATAAAACGAAAAATAATGTATACCAAAGTCGGCTCGGAATCATTTTTCAAATTCAACGATTTATCTTTGTTTTTGAATCTAAAATAATAATACGATATGATAGTCTTAGCCGAGAATCGAAGGAACGATGGACCAACTTCCACCGCCTGTATATCGGCACAGCTTTATATATATTTATCGCCCGAACACTGAAACACATATTCTATATGATTTAAACTTAATATAAATAAATGCTGCAATATTAGGTTTTAAAAGTAACTATATAAATAATATCACTTATTCGTGACTCATGTTGGTAATAAGTGGCTGCAAATGGGAGTTGTCCTAGAACCATAATTTAATTTAATTGGTGAAATTTTTGTAAAATGGGGTGGGGGAGTTGATACGGATGATTCCATTTGTATATAAGATAACTTTTATTTTACTTGATCAAAATTGTAATAAATTAATAAATAAATAAAAAAAATTGTAAAATTGTAAAATTTTAATAAGATATTTTAAAAATAGCATCTCTACTATATTATTAAGGTACGTATCTACAATCATAGTATCTATAAATCTAGTTTGTTTCTCAGAGAAAAAGAGCGTTGGAAGTGATAATTTTCTTTTTTCTTTTTTCTATCGTACACACCGTAATATAGAAATTTAGACGTATTCTATTTACAACGTACCAATCAATTTAATGGTTTATTTATCTATTTTTATTTTATCAATGACACAGGATGAGATCAGAAAACAAATAAGAATATTAGATGGTACATAAATTAATTATTTACAACAGAAAATTAAAACATTACTGAATAAAAAAAAAGATTAGCTATTAACAGCATAAATGAGGGGTCTTCATTAACAAACAACATTAGTCGAATTATAGGAGAATTTGAGCCATAATTAAAAGGAGAAAAAGGGATTTAGAAGAAAATATGAGAACGTGTGTTGTGTTACAAGTTCGTACACGGAAGTTAATTAATGATAGGATAGATGGACAATTGACTTTATTAGTGAAAAGGTTTGAAAAAACCCCAAGTAGCAAATGTGTAATGATATTAATAATATAATATTATTATTATGATTATTATATATTATATTATAATAATATTATAGTATTAATATCATTACACATTTGTTACCTAGGAAAGGATATGTTAGTCTCATGTCTATAATTGGTAAGCGTATTAAGAGCGAAAGTGATGAGGTAAGGATTCTGAAAACTGATCTGAATTCATCGCGAAGTCTTCTTTAAAACAATCTTATTTTTTTTTTTTTTATTAATATTTTATGACGAATTTCAATAGATAAATTTTTGTATATTAAAATCAAGTTATTAACTTGGTTTTTGTGGGACTTTAAGGGATAATATCGAAAATTTGGGAAGTAAGTCTAAAATAGATGAAAACTACGAATTCAGATGAGTTTTCATAATATTTATCGCATCCTTAGATCTATCGGTACGTTGAAAATAGAATACATTTAAATTGATGTGTTATGTTTGTAATAAAAAGAGACATAACATCATCGCTTCCAATCGTCTTAATATTTTATTTTTAAAATTCATTACAGTAATACATACATATATTATATATATATATATATATATATAATTATACACAATTTCGTGTCAATATAAAGGTACCTAATACATCTATTCCGTGTAGAACATTTTATGAAAACGCGAAATCGGCTCAGAGTACCCGGGACACACACAATCACTAGCATATGTATTTGGGTTCTGTTTATAAGTAACATATAAGTAAGAGTGTATAAGTGTATATGTGACAAGTGTGTATGTGTGTGTGATGTTTTTTAAACGTCCACGACACAGTGAACTTGACCCGATTATTCGGAACTGGCTCTCGCGTCGTACGATTGTAATTTATGTATAGGTATGTTTTTTTAATATTATTATTATTATTTCCTTCTTTCGTATATATTTTGTATACAATACGTACGTTATAATTTATGTATATATATATATATATATTTTGCGTAGGCCTGCGAGTTTCGGAAGTCTTTAAGCCACGTGAAGGTGCCACTAACCGTGGAGGCGGACTAAACTACTCAAAGACATTAAAATATTTATACTATCGATCGCTGTCGCACACGTCTCGTCGTATATACACGCGTACGGCATAGATCAAAACCAAAGATATGGCGACACGTATATTTCTATATTGTATTAACATATGAGGACACCAAAAACCGTGTAAATATATTGTATCTGATACTTTAATCAGGTCGTTTCTACGGATGTGTGTTGATTGATCGGTTAAATCGAATACGGTACAAATAACTTCCACAACACAAACCCACATTGGATAAATAATCGAAAACACAATATATCATTCCCTATATAGGAAATCAGCTATAAATAGTATTATAATCCCTTTACCTCGAATGAAATATTAACAGCTCGTTAATAATTGTAAAATATTCAAAGGAAAAATTTAATACGTACTTACTCGTATGTACCCATTATAATGAACATAATCGGAATTGAATAAATGATTCGAAATTTGAAAACTATAACTCGATTTAAGATGTATGGTGGTTACGAAATGTTGGCATTCTGTGTACTGTGGTAAAATACATATCATTGTTATCATGATACGTCACATTATGAAACACAACATGATTATAATATACAATATAAATAAATATATAATAATGTTATCAATTATTCCAACGCTGACGTTTAAACAATGCCTCGATTTTCGTAACTGTATGACTTACATGATTTATAATACACTGCAAAGTGAAACTGGCCAGAGTGTTTCATTCGAAATGATTTGATTTCACAGTCTATCGCATACAGTAACAATTGAGAATAAAAACAAAATATTTTTGTTAAATAACCGTATGGAAATCATATATATATATATATATATATATATGAGTATATATCAAATTATGCTCTGTCTCTAGTAATATATCATTATATTTGTTTAAGTATTTTGAATAATGATGAGCTATTTGTTTTGCGTTAACACAAATCATGTTTTCTTTGTTGACATCCACAGCACACGCTACACTAGTACAAAGCCTGAAGAGTTTGTGGGCGTCTTAATCAACAGTATATATAGAGACGTATTCGGTACTAGGTCCAAGCACCGACTATGTAGTATATAGTGTCTACTGTATAATATATACAATATATACATACATATATGAATACTTTTGTCGTAGAATGATTTGAACGATTGTTAGCATTAATTGTTATTCTATTTTATATTTTACGATAAATTTATTTAAGTTGAAATTATATTATGTACCTATTAAAATAATTATACATTAATACCAATGAATTATTTTCTGGAATTAGTTTAAAATTATCGAATTAACGATCAATTAAATATATGGAATGTAAATATAAATTTCATATATTTTCAAAATCTCCCCCCCCTCCGCCTAGCTTGAGAAATTATATTTTAATTGTGAAAAAAAAATTTAATTTGTTATGTTTTTTTTTTATTTATAATTGCCCCTTTTATATTTTTTACCACTGTGTTCATTATATTATATGCGATTATCGTATATATTACACAATAAATATGAAGTGGTAGATAATATTTTTGATTACTCACATTAATTTCGTTATATCAAAAAATATTTGGAATACCTACTTATTTTTCTAAGCATTTATTATATATATTGATATAATAAACATTTTGATATTATTATAGACTACAAATAAAATTACAATGTACATTTAATAAATATGAAGAATTTGTTAATTATTATGCATATAGTATACATTCACGTACCTATATAAACATATATTGTTATAGGCACATTCATATACTTTTGTTGAGATATTTATATTTTGTATAATTTTTCATTGATACCTATATACCATTAAGAAAAAAAGACAAAGTATTTAAAATATCAAATGTACATTTCAGAGTAATAAACATATTTACTCAAAATATCATATGGCCTAAAAACTATGTTAAATACACGCAATAACATAAATTTGAATAATGCGTAGAGACTTAAAAAATGATTACATTTATTGGCATATGAGTTTAATTTAAAATACGTGTAATATTATCATGTCTGCTGGTGAATCACATGATCGGGTGCAGGGTTGTTGTGTTGAAAATATTTCGTGAAAACTATTATGTTCAGATGTACATAATATGATGTATTTTAAACAAAATAATCACAAAACTCATGTTTCAAACATTATATTGACATTGAAAAACTATTAAAAAAGTCGAAAAATGACCTATATATAAGCTGTACGTATAGCTGAACTGTGAATTGAATCTTTCTATTATAGTTTTTTTTTTTTATTGTTTTAGAAATGTATACGTGTATGGACAAGTTCTTGTTTCACTTATTTTTTTTAATGAATTGTATACCGTTATTTTTTATTCGTAAACTACCGCGACATGCATACGAGTATACAGACGAATACTCATGAAACACAATGCGCGGCGTGGGTGTAGTATATTTATTTATTTATTTATTCATATATCGTCTAAACTCTAAACAAAATTACTAAAATGTGCTTCTAATATTCTAAATTATAAAGTTATTTTATTGCGCCTGGTTTTGCATAGTTATGATTTTATAGTAAATATATTAAATTCATAGCCATATGCTTATGAGTAGGTATAACAATAAAATGAATTCTATAGGAAAATTTTTCCCTTTACACTCCCATCCCAAAAAATATATCGATAAGCTGACGCAAAAAACCATAACATCAATATTTTATATGTACATAATTATTTGAATTAAGGGGGATATAATGTTACAAACAAAGAGTCGACTAAAGTCAAAGAACAAAAAAAATATATGTCTATATAATAATATATAGTCACGTACGGTGACGTCTTGATTTATAAAGAGTACTGCAGACGATTTATTTCGAGACTATAGATATAGGAATCGTATTTCTTTCTTTCTTCACCCGGTTTCAATCGTACAATTACTCATAAGTCATACTGGCGTAGTGTCTAGTCGGAATTAAATGTCGATATATATATACACTTATATATTATGGAGTAATTCTATAAGAGTGTAAATGACATCAATTTTCCACCTTGTTTCATTGCAAAATGTCATAGATATATATTCTCCCAAAATCAAAGCTTCCGGTGTTGGTCGAACGTGTGACAAATTCATTCGGTTGTGATCGGCAGTATGCATTGCCATCACCCCATAACTGCCCGGAGGACTTACTCCCAACCATGACGGTTCAAGTTGATTATTATTACGTCTTATTAGTGTAAGGTCAGAGGGGTCACGGACATCATCCGAGTTACACGACACCTGTAATTCCGGCTATAGGCGATATTAGTACAATTTTACTATGTTATATTAGATAGTATAGGTATATACTCGTCGGAAACAAGAAAGACTTGTCAACATTATAATATAGGTAGGTATACACGAATGAAATTATTTGGAAAGGAAACGAGAGTAATTCATAATATCAGCTATACATACATAGAGCCATATAGGTAGATTTTTATACACAGCGTGTAAATCGTATTATTAAATCATCGATGATCGGATACATATAGTATTATATATTATAATATATACCATTATATAGACGTGCTATATTTCATATTAATTACTATAATTACGTACACACAAGGCTATAATGCTACACAGGCAATAAAAAGTTTAAAAGTTAAGCTATAAATCGTTTTTCTAATGATTTATTTTATGAGTAAAATTATTTACGAAATTTTCTTTTCTAATCGTTTAGTTTAGTTGTGACGAAATTTATATTTTACTCTGTGACCATATACAAAGGGATCTGTTCACTGCGGGAATAATATCAAATACGTACCCAATAAAATATTATTAATTGTTATTCTAAGTCTTATTATTAATAAAAGTTTTCAAATATTATTATACTGGTTAAATAATGTCATATAAAATAGGTAGGTATCTACCTATGATATCAAATTTCAAACAAAAAGTCGTAACTTGCTTATTTTTAACTTAAATAAATTTATAAAAAAATAAAAATAACTTTTTATAATTATCAGATAAATTTATACTTATATACCTAATATATATTACATTATATAATATACATATTACATATATAATATATATATAATAAATATTATATTAAAACGTATTCATATATAATACTATAGTAACTCGTAAGTCGTAGTCTCATATTTTATATAAAATACGATAAAATGACAATACTTGAATCAGAAACGACAGAAAGTAATTGCTGTATGTCTCGCCTGAATAATTGTATGTTATTAACATATTATTAAATTATGGAATTTAAAAAACAATATTCTAAGTAAAGTTTGGAAGCTGAAAGAGGTCTACTAGAATATTTTTAAACTTTAATAAATGCTCATAAAGAACACTATATTTTTGTATATCCAAAATTGTAAACTGTTTGAATAAATGTAAATATTTAAAAACTATTGTAGTTTTGAATAATTTTTAAATTGAATTTTTACCAACAAAATCTAGTTTTAGATTTCTAGACATTAGATTAGACACCTTATTTTCCCAGTCTGTCTATCCTATCCGTATAATTATACTAGCACATATATAGTTACGAGGGACATTGTTGATTTGATTACTAGCTAGGGAAATAGAGATATTGTTCATTTTGTTTTATAATATTTATGACAATAGTTTTTTTTTTTTTAATACGTTTGGAAACCGGGAATTCAGCATGCTCGCCTATAGAGAGTGGGTTTTCCGAATTTACATATTTCTTTTTGTCAACACGTAAAAATTATTTGTTTATCATTCAAATATATTTTTTAAATTAGTATTTGAATACCTACTACCTATCTAGTATTTTAAAACTTCGAAGTAACATCTATTATGCATAATATTTTAATTTCAATACGTATAGATAATTTCCTAACCCACCTAGTTGCGCACTTGGATATATTGTTATCATTAATTTAATGTTATTGTATTATACTTGTATAAAATATAAATACATTTTTAAACATCAACGACCATACAACGTTGAGCACACAGTTCTCGTCTGATCACTGAGGTTAAACAACTTCAGGCGTAGTTAGTACTTGGATGGATGACCGCTTGGTAACACTACGTGCTGTTTGAATTTTTTTTTTTATTATTCAACCTGGAATCGAGTAGGAATTTTGGAGTTTATATTATGTAATTTTGTAATACTATGCAAATTACTTGATACTTTTATAATGTAATTGTTTTTTTTCCTAGTAATAGTAAAGAAATAATACCATACGTATATGTATACTATATATACGTATAGTGTATATATACAAATATACGTATTATGTTCATATTCTAGAATCTAGTTAGTACTTTGAAGAGGTAATTTTAAATTCTAATCAAAACTAGGAAGCTATTGATTTTTATTTCTATTTAGATCAAAATATTAATTTCTAATTTTCTTCCAATTTATGTGACAAAACCTTCACCATGGAGGAATGATTTAATCAGCTTATTGTATAAAAATTATTATCTATCCGTTTGTAAATTTGCAGCAATGTTTACAAAATCGAATTTACTCACTCTATGCGGTTATGCAAAGTATGGTTTTTTTACTATACCATGCCGAAATAATGTTCAATTAATGATTATTGACCGGCCCAATTCTCAATGTCTGTCATCTAGAAATCAATAACATATTTATACACATGCAATAATAGTCACGCAAATGAATCTTGCAGTTAATTTTTTTACAATATTGTTGGATTCTGGAATCCACAAAAATGAATTATACTAATAAAAAAAAAATAATTATTTAGGTATACCAAAATACTATACGATAGCGTCAAAATACAAATATTTATAATAACATGCCATGGTAATACAAATTGTGAATATTGATGTTAATATTATTATATTAATAATTAATATTATAACATAATATATTGTGCATTATTTTATAAATATATTTTTAGATTCTGAACAAAGTGATGAGGAAGCTATTGATTTTTATTTTACAATAATGTTTAGTTATTTTCTGTTCTTAAACTTTCAACCAAAATGGATCGAGTAATCTTACAATGATATACTTAAAAAAATATATGTACCTATAGGTGACAATTTTTTCTAAAAAAAGGTATAGTTTAGGTAGGTGGTTACTTTGAGTACCTATATAAACTGTAGGTATCCAGAATCTAAAACCTAAAATATTAATATATTATATGTATTAAGATATTAGTATTTTGTTTTCTAATTTATCTAGATTTAAAAATTATAACTTTTGTTAACAACATATTATCATAGGTGTTTCAACGTATTGTTCCGATGTGAATTTAATATATTAATCAAATTTGAAATGAAATAATAAAAATACAATATAATCGCATTATATTTTCTATAATAACAAGTTCTGTTGCAAAATATAAAAACCGTACCTAATAGTTGATAAATGGAAAAAATTTACATTTTATTTTATTTTTGGATTAGAACCAATTGGAATAAAATATGTACCTATTGCTACACATCATGTTTACACAACAATTAGTGTTTAAAGAAGGTCGACCAAAAACATATTTTTTTTTATTTTTTTATTTTTTTTTATTTTTTTTTTTTATTATTATGTATTTTATTAGAGTACTTATTGTAGATATTATTTTAATGAAATGTAAAAATTCGATTTCACAAAAATAATAGTATACGTTTTAGTGGAATCGAGTTTTTTCATTTTATTATAATACATTTTTATTTTTATACACATTTATATTTAATGGAATAGAGATGAATTTCCATACAGCCGCAATATGTTTAAAATATTAAATATGTATAATATTATAACTGTTGTATTAGATAGGAATTAAAATGTTAATAATCATAAAAATATGTACAGTACCTACACTTATACATGATTTTATTATCTGTATCATTTATAACTGTTAGTAGACTGGAGTTAGCAAATAATATTTTCTACTTATAATTTTGTCTTGTAATTAAAGTTATTTTATAATTAATGTTTACAAATACTGGATAGTATATAATATAGGATGCTATTAATTTTCACAACGTGTCTAATATAGGTAGTAGTTTTATTGATATTAGTATATTACACAAAACAACACCTTCCGAATAATTTAAATCAAAATATAAAATTGTTGATAAAATTTTAATTTCTATCTATTTATCGAATTATAAAAACATGTTTTTTATATAATATTATTACCAATAACATATATATTTTATTAAGTAATACAGGTAAGTAATTATTTTATGAATAAGTATTGACTTATATGTAATAACAATGATTTTCTTACGTTTTTAAACGTTTTGTAGGTAATATGATTCCAATAGTAATAGAAATACACTTATTAGTATTTTAAAATTTAATTATTAATAAATTACATTATTATATATCACAATTTATTTAAATTATAGCTGCTGAATCATTTTTCACTCAATTATCTATTTTTATCTTCCACAATATATTTGATTAGAATTTTATGTAAACACATTAAATATTTAGATAATATTTTTAAATATTATATAAGTACCTCAATAACTCATAAATACAAGTTTAACTACTGCAGTTCACGCTAATTATCATCAGCTACTTATTAGTTATTACTTATTAATCAACTATACCTACCACTACCTGTCAATAATGACTACAAACTACAGAGCTTAAATTGAAAAGATAATATTTAAGACAATTAAACAAAGTATAAAATAAATAGCATTCATAAAAAATAAACCGGCTCCTTCCCCACTCTAAAAAAATATACACTACACAATAATGATCATGCATTTTATTAAAATATACTTTTTAAGTATGTACCTAACATTAAATTATATTTTTTAATTTATAATATGAATCAATTAATAATCAGTTGAAATAGATAACTCAAAACTTAATATTTTACAAAATTAATTTATTCATTTAAGAGAACATCATAAAGGCTATTTTTAAAAAGTCTACTATTGTAGAAAATGTTACTAATGTTTTGAGAAAAATATATGTAAATGTAAATACCTAACCATTTAAAAACGCTAACATACGTTTTAAAATTATTTATAAATAAATGTATTTATATATATGTATAAATATATATATATATATATATATAACAATATATTTTCTTCGATTTTTTATCTATATTTTAGCTCTATCTATTCAATAATTGTATTAAAAGTAAGATGTTATACATTTTTCAGAGGGGAAAGTCTTAACTGTGCCTCCTCAAAGAGTTTTTTTTAATTGCTTAAATATATTGAATATGTCCAAAATACATAATTTTGTGTAGAAATTTTCATTTTTTAATGACATTTAATTTGAATTCTGATCTGGAACATACCACCTCTGTTCCAGTTTAAAAAAATTAGTTAGGGAGCAATAAAAAAATGAGTACATTTGAGCTAAGTCTTCCGCACCCCTTCCTATTCTACCACTCATAATATATTAATATTATCAGATGTAACAATAAATATAATCGTTTTTATTTTATACTAATGTGTACATACACAAATAGATAGGCTAATTATTTAATTATGTTATATTTAGCTATTATACTCACATTTTTATTTAGATTTTACTCATACCTATTATAATTGTTTTTTATAAATTCAATAGATATTAACCTAAATAGCTTAATGTACCTAGTTTATTGTCTAATGTTTTTAAAATATTTTATTTTCGATAAATTTTCGAAAAAAAAAACCTATTTATATATTATACAATAGGGAAATAGAACTTACTTACCTACTCGAAAAAATTTTCTCGTGTCGTTATGTATATCATTTTTTTTTCTAAGAAAGTAAAGGATTTAGATCACCTTGAAACCAATTTTTATCCAATGAATTTCAAGATTAAAGGAAAGATTGATCATGAGTACATATACCTACACCAGATCCTTGAGGAGTGATCACATTCCCATATATTTTAATTAAATTTAAATTACAATAGGGACTCATTGTATGGGGAAGGTCACGATCACGATAGTCGTGAAAACTATAAAATTAAATCAATTATTTTGATAAGATTTTTCTCGAGGATTTGAAGAGAAGACGTAATATAAATTCCAACTGTGACGTCGTATAGCAGCTGGTATAAGTAAAGTAGTTGTAATGATCTGTGTATTATTATATAATATTGACAAGTGCAAATGAAAATAATGACCACGAATGAATAAGTCCAACAACGCACGTAGGTAATTGATAACGATTTATAGTCTAAAATTAAGACAAAAAAAATTAAACACAAAATAACAGCCTTAACAACAAACCACTTGAATTTGTCAGCAGCACGTCTTGTTTATGATTTTGCAATATCCGGCACATACCTGGACATCAATTGCAAGGCCATGGATGAGCCATTATTATCCTTGTCGATGCTTGCATGAATATATATATATATATTTATTTATGTGTATTTATGATATCTTATTATAAAATATACGATACAGTTTCCATACAATAGCGATAAATTCAAAGGCAGCACTTTATTTAGGGGTAGAAAATTTTAAAGGGTCAAGTACCTACATAAGTGAATATTTTTCATTGGGTTTTTACTATATATTTGTTTTAATTTGTTACTTATAAGCGAATTTTATTTCTATTCATTTTCGTGGATATACCTACGTCAATATTTTTAAAAAAAATTCACTAAATTCATTTTATGCATTTGAAAGAGTCAACTCATATCTCAGATCATCCGTATATATGGACTATTAATCGTTTAAACTGCACTTAGAAATTTAGAATATTACGAATAGGTAGGTATATATTGGGTAATAATAAAAATTATCTATTCAAAAAACTTTAAGTCTTTATACTGCGAAATTTTCATTGAGATATTATTATGTAGCTATTTATATCAACCTAAATGGTAAGGAAGTAATCTAAAATGTGTAAAAATTTGCTCGTATAACCCAAATTACGGGGACAATATTAATAAATATATACGATTTATATTAGGCCTTACCATTGATTATATATACAATATATATGTATGTAATATGTATATATAATCAATCGTCTTACTTAGGGCAACATAATATCTTAATATACTGTTTATAAAAATGTTAACAAATTAATAAATACATTTTACGTGAGAAGTCGAAAGTTCTAATGTTTGAACTTTGAGATCACTTATATAATTGATAGACATAATAATAATCATACAAATATATTGGCAAATCAAAACAAAGTACGTCATATTAAATTTTAATCAAGCAATCATTATAATAATTGGCAACTTCCCTCCATAGATATAAGACTATATATAAACAAGCTCGAGGTGGAGTATTTTTTCTGTATAGAATTCATTATATAAAAACAATTTTAAAATAACAAATTACCTATACAACAAATTTACATAAGATAAATCAAATATTGAAAATAAATAAATACAATTCAGAAGGTTTATATGTATTGTATAAAAAATATAATTACTAACTAATTATTCTATAAAAAATTGAATGGCAATGGATATGTAAACTATCCACATGAAAATTCAAAATACTTCTTAAAATTAAAAATACCTATATAATACCTATACATATTCTTAATTTTTTCTTTATGAATGTAAAGAAAATGTAATGTAAATTAAAATGTATAATTTTTTTTAATATTTACTATTTTTCAATTAATTATAATACTTTGAAAATCTGCAAAAATAGGTATTTTCGGTTATTGTTTAATCAAATTTTCCATTTTTTTTTTAACTTAATAAGTAAATTTCATAATATTAACATGTACCTGATATAACGTTATGATCATATTAATATCTTGTACTCCAAATTATTATTTTTTAAATATGCAATTATAAATTCAAATTACTGGAAATTTAATAATGAATTTATAAAAATATAATATATACCATTATAGAATTACATATTTCAATAACTTAGAAATATTGACTAGGACAGTATTTTAAGGCTGTACATTCGAGAAATAAAGGTATATTAGTATAAATATTTTAACTAATTTAAAATATAATTTTAAATGTTTATTACTTACTCATTAATTAATCAAATATTTTACTATATTCATAAAAATTAATTAATATGTTAGAATGAAGAAGGAACAAAGCAGAAAATATAACATTTTATAACTTTATATAAGTACTATACCAGATTCGTATAAAAATACGTGGTGATGATGACTTTTTGTTGAAACTGCTGGTAAAATAAATAAAAAAATAAATAAATAATAAATAAATAAATAAAAATAGTTTCATTAAATAAAATACACTCGGCATTGTTTTATTTTTGTCTTTATTTCATATATATTCATTTATACAAGATATTTCAAATTAATTATCTATATACTTTACAGGATTTGTGCTAATGTACAGTACAACACAAATTGTGCAATTCTAAAATCCAATGTTCAGTTGTAAAACCTTAATTGTACAGTACTTACACATACTGCTACCTATTTTATCATTGCAAAAATGATTAAAGGAACATACAACTCAAAAAAAAAACAATTTTAACCATTAATATAGTATTGAGTGAGGCTAAAATAAAGACGCCATGTCAAAATTCCTACAACAATTTATTACTTAGCCGTCTACATGCATTTGAAATATACGCGTGACGTCATAATTTCGCCGCCGACGCATATTGCCTATAGGTACCATAGCATGTAAATATTACGACTGGCCACGTTTAAGTGCTTATAGTACCTGTAATATTATATTTTTTAATTTAAACTATAAAAACGTTTTTAAAGTTCATAAATTTATCTTTAATTTAGTGGCAATATATACAAAATATATTTATATGATTATGTACAAAATAAAAGATGAATTTAAATTAAATTTTTTTTTTCAACGTACAAATAAATATGAAATAATACCTGTATAATATTATCTATAGAATCTAGATCTATTAATACATTGGTTTGTGTTTCTTATCTAGTTATTACATATATACATATAATATTACCATAAATGTCACCAAACTCTATTTCCAGTTATTATTGTTTAAAAAAAAATTCCATCTACAAAAATTAATTACAATAATATTTACAATAAAATTAATTAAAACATTTAAGTTTTTAAAATCAATATTTTTTGATTCTGGGGGGTCCAGTTAGCTTATCATTTTTCATCCATATTCAACCATATATTTTATGAACTTGTGCTTTATATACACTCTTTATGCTAAGTAAATGCTTTGTAAGTAAATATAAGTAAATACTTTGTATTTAATTAACTCGGTATTAACTTTACTTAAAAGTTGAAATTACATATTTTATTAAAGTATTTTCAACTTCAGTAGTTAATTAAATTAAACTCCAGTAGATAAAAAAATAATAGCGAAATAAGACTTTGGTAATCAGACTTGGTTAATTTAAAAAAATTATAATTCAAATAAATTAGTTATTTGTATATTATTTATTTAAATTAATTTTGATTAGCTATACTTATTGCTTAATTTAACATTTTTAAATTGTTTTTTTTAAAATTAGTTAGTTTCAATATAATTTGATTTTAAAATGTATAGTTTAATTCGAATTGTATAAGTTTAGATATGTAAAAATTATGGACGTATAAAAAAATACTTAATACCTATATAATATATAGGAATATTTTGAAGCAAAGCTAGCTTGTCTTGTAGTGCAAGATTTAATTAACTATGTATATTTTGACATAAATATGTAAAATTTAAGAAGAGTATATCAGCTATGGTTAGTGGGGGGGGGGCTTAAAAATTCTCTCTTGTTAAAATGCGTATATAAGCACAGTTCAAGTACTTGTGCAGTTCTAAAATTTTCTTAGCGCAAACCCTGATACTTTATAATATTTAACACAACATATTGGAATCATTAAAATTTTCACATTTAAAAAAAATATTGCAATTTTATTAATAGGTATGTTTTATTAAGTTATTCAAAATATTAGTATTGTATTTTAAAAATATTTGACTTCTAATATTTAAACTTGCAATATTATGTGTACGACATTGTATGACCATTTATGATAAAATTTTTTGAAAATATTTGAATATCAAACATTTAGACCCAAAAGTACTAGAAATAATTTTAAAACATAGCTTATAAAATATTGTAAGGCCAATGGCCATATTCCACAAAACATTTTTAAAATATTTTAATTCTGTTTAGGTTAAATATATTCGAATTTTGATTCGAATACCATGATTCTAAGCAGCTTTTTTAATTTCATATTTTTTAAATGTAATTATCTTTCATAAAATATACTCTATGTAATATTGTAGAAATATATTCTAAAAAAATGTATAGAAACATTGTAAGAAAACGTATTGTTATAATTTAACCAATAAATACTTTGGAAATATTTAAATTGTAGCCAAATTAAGTTCTAAACACCAAAATACAATTATATGAATACTCTATGAAAATATTTTATCATAAACATACCTATTGTATATATTTTTATGGCTGTCTAGGTATATGCCTATAAAGAAAGAAAACTAATTAACAAAAATAAATAAATAAAAATAACGTCTATATTTAAATTTATAAACAATTTTTTTTTTAATTTTTTATATACAATAAACTATAAACAATTAATTTCAAAAATTAATCATATCTAATTGACATTATCAAGAGACCAAACCGAACGTGAAGGGTGCCTAAAGACATATGGCAAATATTGAAAAATGTGATTATATATTTCCAAATGAATGATATTGATACAAATAGTATCTATATGGACTTCAATGGGTTTTTAATTAATATTTTCAGATATATATATATATAAAACCGATCATCAGACATACAACCGATTTCGGTCTCTGCGACCAATGCACAAGGAATGCAATGATGCTTATACCTATTATATATCTGATATAATATCACCCGCAGTATTGTTTTTCCATTCTCCTTCTATATAAATACATATAAGTCATAACCGACTCTGTTAATTAAATGTTTTTGTAATGTCCATTCCATTTGATTAATTTTATCACTCGCTATAACTGTAATATATTTTTGTAGTTTGTACTTATAAATACACGCTACATACATCACATACATTAATTTAAAAATAAATACGAAAATTCTACTAATATATGATTTGTTTATACTAAAAATAATTCATGATTGTGTATTATATTTTATAGAAATATATATTGTTTCTTTATTATAATATATAAATGAATAAATAAAATGATTTTTCTTCGATATAAATGCTTTTTTAAAAAACAAATATTATTTATATTATAAATATATAATATTACTATCTTACTTTCTACACTATACTTACTATCGTTATATGTATACTTAGGCACAATTATCTCGACTACATTTAAACAATCAATTTTCAATTATTTTGATAGAGGTTCAATTTAATTTTTAAAACTATTAGATACTAACCGAATTTTTAAAATTGTATTTATCCACTAGACCGTCATCGATCATTTACGTAAAAAAAAATGTCACCGGATCGCCATTAGGTAAGTGGTAACCCTTGACTTAGTAGTGATAAGTAATCCCAATACTTTAGTATATCTTGGTTGATCGTACGAGTTATCTTGACTATACACGTTATTATTGCAAAAGTGAAGTTATAAACTTATAAATCTGATTAATTGAAATTTTGCAAAAACTTTTTTTTCCGTTTAAATATAGGTACTATTAACCGAACATATAAAGTTAGAAATGAAGAAGTATACATAAGAATGAATAAACGGAAGTCAATATAAGGAGAGAAGAAAAATTGGATAGGACATTTAATAAAAAACAGTAAATTAATTTCTATAATAATTGAAAGAAAAGTAAAGGGAATAGGGAAATAAGGAAATAAATAATTTCAAGGAGAATAACTGGAAGAGGGAGATAAAAAACTCCATTTATTAAGCAAATTATATAGAAGATATAGGAAAAACAACTTTCAAAGACCATAGCAGTTTCAGATTAAAAATAATAAAGTAATATCAAAGCTATTTAATCAATCTTAAGATTATAAAAATTATATTTACACAATATATAAAAACATTTGACAATTACCAAAATTGAAAAAAAAATTTAGATAATTGAACCGTTTCAAAAGCATTATAATTTATAGCAGTATAGGTATAATACAGCCGACACGAAGGATTTGTCTAAAATCCGAATATAATCTGCACATAACAAAGTATCTACCTACTTAAATAGGAAATAAGAGTTTTAAAACAGTTAAAAAACATTTAAAAAGTTTACAAAATTTTTGTTAAAATTCTTGATTAAAATGGCTTGAACATATCTTGATATTCACTAAAGCAAGTTTATACTAATCTGAAACATTTTTTCGTGTAAGTAAGCTAGAAAATATTTTTAAAAAACAGAGATTGATAAAAATTCAATGATAAAGGACAAATAACTGATATAACAAAAAATTACTTAAATACATAAAATGCCAAAAAGGTTCAAAAAAGGAAAGTAAAAGTTTCAAAATGTAATAATTTATTATATTATTCGAATTTTATATACAAAGAAATCTATATCAAACAACAAACCAAAATGAAAATAAATTTAATAGAATAATTCACATCTTTATACAGGAACTACAATTATATATCATGTAATACTACTGTAAATTAAATATTCGTCTATATATTCATTGTTCAACATAATTATTTGCTTATTTTTCTACGGCGTATAAACCCGTTATCAATTTAGGTAATTATATAATAATAATATATAATTATACCTAATTAATATAATGTATATAAAAAAATTTGACTGTAATAAAGTATGTATAATAAGTATATTATAATAATGTACATAATATTTGACATAAGTATTAAATTAATATACCTGTTCGCTATTATAATAGGTAGGTAGGTAAGGTACCTATATAGGAGTGATAATTGTAATTATTTGGGAAGTGATAAATGACTTTATAGTGTTTAAATACTTGTATTTAAACAATAATTATTTATCATGGTTGAAAAAAATTAAAACTAAAAATGTACCTATTAAAATTTTAAAGTTATAAATTAAAAAAAATAAATATAATATATTACTATTTCATTATACTTAGATTTGTCGATAATACGTATATAATCATAATATTATAATAATTGTATGTATCATTACAAAATATTTTTTTCTATATGTATCTATAATCTATATGGATTTATAGATATATAATATACTATTGTACACAGATACTTAATGCTTAAACGATTTTCGTTATCTATAATAATTTGACAAGCCGCTTTGACTCGAGCACTATAAAAATTATTGTTGTTCACAAAGGTTCTAGTTTTAATTTAACGTGTCTTCTGAGATCATATTATGTTTTAAATTTATTCGCGCACAATAGTTATTATAATACGCACTTAATCTCGAATATTTGTTAAAATACGTCATCGACCATGCCGGCGTTGTGAACAATATACTTCGCGGATACCATTAATATACATTGTCATTTTAATATTTTATATACCTATACAACATAATATTTTATACCAATAACTATTGTCCACGTCTATGCGTATTTACATGATTACAATAATTTATACACATAAAATATATAAGTATTGAATTACCGAAATTGAGTAACTTTTTATCGAGTATATGGCAATATATAATATGTATTATTGTAACGCGTCATTACAATATTGATAAAACGTTTGGTATAACACTCGTATAGCTGCAGAAGACGTTCTTAACACCTAATAATTGTTTTAGATGTCTATTCTGTGGAAAATTCAAGGCACTATTTGGTTATAATGTCCTACGTTATTATCGGAGGGTCGTTGTGTCTATTTAATTTTACTGATTAAATCCATCGTTGTATTTAATAACATTAGGTACAATATTACGTTCTCCGTTGACTTTTGTGAAAGTTTAAATATTATAAACGAATTACTAAACTATAATATAAAAAAAAAAAAAAATTCTTCTCTAGCACAACAATAATACCTCTATATAATAGGTATCTAATACTGTCAATCGGCGGCTATGGAACATTAAAATATGGTGAGCGATAAATGTCCAATATACGCTACGCACAAGCACGTTGAACGTTATAAATTATATACCTATATGGCTATATTTTATATTATCGCAAGTCAATTATTGTGTTATTATCGGTGTAACGACACCTTACTTATAGTAAACAAACACGTCCATGTTTACGACGATAATACATAAAAATAAAAATAGTTAACGACCTGTTAAAATATAGTAGGTAATTATTTAATTATAAAAATAAAAAAAATTCCTCGATGGCTATTGATAACATCGCGTCCTCGGCGATGGACTCTCTGGGATTCGTCATCCTATAAATCCGAATCGCGTCATCGGTCCGGCAGTTTACAATTTATGATTATTATTATTATTATTATTATAATTTGTATTCGAGTAATTTATTTTAATATTATTTTTTGGCGGTATTTTCACATTATTGTTTTTAATCACTATATATATATATTGTAATTTATAAGTATATTGAAATCGCACATACTCTTCGGACTCGAATAACAATATATGACGTCACTTACCGTACACTAGCTGTACAGTGTACAGATTACCCGGTAATTTACGCGAGTAGCGGCTGGACCGGTAGTGACCCGCGTAAATCATTTATACGACCTTACCTGCGCAATAATGAATCGTCCCTATATTATATCCTAGATAGATACAAGTTTTTATAGCATCTCTGAAGACGAGTTATTTCTGCGTTCAAATACTTCCTGAAATTTTTTTTTTTTTTTCTACTCGTCAATAATTTATTGGTAAGTAATATAATCATCTAGTTACTGTTCGAAACAATAGTTATTGTCGTTTTTTAAAAAAAAAATATACCATCGTTTATCATGTATGGTGTTAGATTATTTGAATTTAACGTAGGTATAATAAATTATCTATGAAATCATTCTTGTAAAGTATCCGGATAAAATATATTATACGCACATAAATTACCCAATTTAAACGATTTCTTGCGTATAAACAAATAATAATTATTATCATGACAAATTATTTTATTATTCTGTATATTCGTTTATTGGAAACAGTTATGTATAGAGGTGTGCACATATATTATTTCTGGCATAGTGGTCAGGTGTTCTACAATAGGTACTCGTGTACAGACACGTATCTGAGGGGGGGCGATATGAGCCTTCGACCCCCCCCCCCAAACCCATGTGATATTATACCAAATTAGATCATTTATTAATAATTATGTTATATACTTTAAGAACCATTATTAACTATTATAATTTCGTAAACTGACTAAACAAATTTTGATGATACTATGATATCTCAATAAAAATATGATATATTTTATATAAAAAAAACTAATATAAATTAGTCCTCCGTCGTGTATTCATCAATATCTAACAGTGAATTTTATTTGGTGCGATAAAATTGTATTACCCGTTAATTAAAAATCAAATTTTCTGTTGTCTGTTTTAGTTTTGGCAAGCCTCTATTGTACTATTATAGTAATTTACGCTTATTATTATGAATAATAAATGAACATTTCTAGCAGCAATTATATGCTAACGAGTTGGCTACCAAAAGAGCCTTAAGGTAGAAAAAACATATTAAATTTATTAGTTGAGAAAAAAGTTATTTACTGTATCAGAGAAATGGTCATTCCAGTAGAAAAATAAGTACAAAATTTTGCTAAAATTAAAAAAAGAAAAATAGACTTAATAATGAAAAAACTAAAATTATATTGCTTGCTAAAATGCATTTGTTTATTTACGAGAGTCTATTATGTGTACATTTTATATTATATATAAATTTTTGGATCTAGAATATTTCTAAAAAAATTATCCCCCCCCCCCCGTGCCTGCTCGTATATAAGTATATGTATAGTTAAATATTCATTCAATAATAATTTTTCCATTCAAACCAACACTACTCGTTTAAAGTTTTCCAGATATAAATACATATATATATATATATATATATAGCAAAATTAATCTATCGCGTCATTTCGGTTCTCAAACCGATTGTATAGTATTAATTTATTATAATTGAAACAGCAAAAATAAATCATTGCATTCCAAATAGAGACCCTTAACGAATTTCAATTGAATATGATTTATTGTGTAATTATAGTAATTATTAATGAATATTAAATAAACGTTTTACTATATATAAAAATGAGTATGGTAGGTACCTACAATGTATTAATGTACTATTATTATATTATAATAATACCTTACAGATTTAGTATTACAGAATAAAACAAATTTGTTGTAAATTAATAGGACGTTATCTAAGATTTGTATTTTTTGAATTACAATGAAATTACTAAAATCTATTTCAATAGTACAAACGTGGAAATATTGAAATCCACAAAAAAATTCGTTGTACTTACTGTATAATATTAAAAATAATTACTATTTAATTTTTTTGTAATTTAAATTTTTGATCTCAATACATACTTAAAATTAAAAATTGTATTACATTAAACCCATGTAAACAAAAAATAAGTAGGTACATTTTAGAATAGAAACAATACGTATTTTAAATTATTATCACGTTATAATATGTATAGATATAGTACTAACGCTAAGAAATTTGTTGCAAATTTTAATAATTTTACAATTTATTATAAATATAATAAAAACCACATGTGTTTAAAAACGGTTTTCTGTTTTTTTCAGGTAATTTTTTTTTCAAATATGAAAACTGCAGTGGAGCAATTGAATAATTGAACAAGAAAACATTTTCCATTACAATACTTTCTACCTAAAAACTTCTACCTGGAAACGTGTATAATTTATATAATATATATGTACATAAAAAAATAGATACATCATTGCGAAACGAATACATTCAATTTGTTTAGAATTTACAAGTGTGCATGCGGTAGTTAGATAGCCTGCCCTGTATAGACTATCCCATGCAGCACATGCCTTATGGAGATAATATACTTGTTTTTCATCATACATATACAATTAACTAACATCGATATTTTTTTTCATTTTTAAATAGATCTATGTAACTTATGGTATAAATAACATTGCTCGTCGGAATTTAATTAGTGTATACAATAATATTGTACAATTATACATATTATTATGATATTTTTTAATCCTATATAATATATACGTTTCAAATATTAAAACGAACAAAATATAAAATATATTTTAAACAAGTTTTATTTTCATCGATGTGGATACTCATCGTGTAATTTGGATAATTTAATATTAAAATAATACAAATATTTCCCTGTAATACTAAATTTTCCTTCGGACACTATTTATCCTATAAGATTATTTTTTCCACGGATATTTTTCCGGGCATTTGCTGTGACACATTATTTTTTTATCGTGACTATAAAAACCTAATAAACCTGCAGGATCGATTTACCGTCACGGAGGAAAACTGTCAAACGTTAAAAATTAAAATATCAATTAATTCAAAAACGTAATACTTTTATAAAAATAAAAATAAATATATATTATAAAAATAACATAATATAATATGTAAATATAATTAGTACATATTTAAAAAAAAAAATATATAGGTATATGATAAAGAAACGTTTATATTTAAAACGCAATAATATTCAAACCGAGGTGCGATCAAAACGATACAAACGCACTATATAGGTACCTATATAATCTATATATATATATTAGTCTTACAATTCTGTAAGTATAGGTATATATGCAATATATACATACAGATTATTATTACAATATAACAGTATACTATTCACGTTTCCACGGTTTTTATAATATTATTATTGCGCTACAAGTATCATATAGGTATACATGAAAACCACAGAATACAATTTTATTAAATTGTATTATTATTGTTTACTGATATATATATGCACCGTACATATTGTGTTGTACACAGACATGGGTACATGGGAACTGTGAATACCGCAAAGATTCAATGACGAAGTTATCGGTAGTCAATATGGCAATTTACTATAAAAATATACTGTTAACCTAACCCTAACATTTTAGTCGATTTTCATTATTTTACCCACAGATATATATACATATATTATATCAGGCAGAATATGTAATATTAGTACAAACAGTACATTTTTCGTAGTCGTATAGTGTATTGTTCAACTCAACCTAAAGTTAAGTTTTACAGTTATTGATATTATTATTAACTATACCTGATCAAAATATAATATATATATATATATATAAACTGATAAATTACCGACAAGCTAGAATGCACAGAAATAAAAACGCACACATAAATACATAAGGTACTAATTTCACAATTTTTTTTCGTAAAAAAAGTAATAAGTGCCTACTATCCAAAAAAAAACGTCCGGTAAACAAATTTGTTTTATGTTGGAAAATCAATACATATTTGTCCTATAGTCTAGCAGTAACTAAAATTAAACCGCACTGATTATCAGACTTGTTTGTGTCTCTGAATAATATTATTTTAAAAATGCATTTTTCCGGGATTTTTAACTTGATTTTCCGCGTAGATCAATATGCTAATAAAATTTAAACTAATAACGAAAAACATCATATAATATATAGTCAATAGTGATTAATAATATATACACACAATATAGTAATAAATCCGGAGTCGCTTAGGCGAGTATCGCAGAAAAATACATAATATTTTGTATACATTTACTCATAGAAATTTATTATTTAAATAACACTTGGAAGATTTCATTCGTAACGAACTATTTTTGTGTTTATTTTTCATATAATCAGATCCGCTATTGTAAAAAATTATCATAATCAAAGCAAAACATTGGTTAGATCATCATTGCAGGTTAGGTCAACGGATAAAAATAAAATGATGTTTTTCCTCGGTAAATATAATCACAACAAGAAGTATAACCAGTCCAGTGGCATGCGATGACGTTCGATCCTTTATACTTCTTAGATCTTGATTCAATGATTCATATTTAAACAATATTTTATAGGCCCCGAATTCTAATTTTAATTAAATACCTATAATAATTATTTGTGACGTACCTGCCAACCTATATAGTTAAAATATATGGTTATGGACACGTAATATTGAAATTTTAACGGAAAAAAAGTTTTAATAATTTGTATTATTATTATTATTATTATTATTTAATGGATACTCTTGACTCACAAAACTACACCAAAAGCATCCAAATTATACAAGGTTTATATTATAGAAACGTGAAGTTATTAATATACGAGGTATTAGTTTGAAATTTAATTTATCGATGAAGCTATGATTATATTATTATTAAAGGTTGGTGTCTGCAGAATTTAGGGGTCAAAATTATTATTATTATTATTATTAGATGGATATATTAATAAGTATATATTATTATTATTATTTTATATAGTGTGTAATATTCGAATTGTAGGTATTACATGTAAAATATAAACGATTAACTAACGTTTTACATTAATATTTATTTATTTTGTATTATATAATTTATAAATATTTCAAATGAACCAATAAAAAAAATACATTGCACATTATAAATTAAAATAAATTCCAACAAACGTATTATTTTTATCAATACAAATAGGTAATTGAAGTTAATCTGCAGCAATGTTTATATTTTATATATAACTCTACGAACATTTTAAACATTGAGGAAAACGTACAGTTTTGAAAACAGTTGTAGAAAACATGCCAGCAATAAATACTTTTATAGGTAATACATTTTATATAAATGGCAATTAGTTTAAAATAATGTATAAAGAACCTAGTATTTCATCATAGTTTATTTTTTATTGGTATTTTTATATACACTAGGTAGATAAAAATTAAAACAGCAAGGTCATATTTGAGGGGTCCATCCCTTTCCGGAATTTCTTTAAATTATATTATCTATATATAATGATATTATTATATTAACTATATTTAAAATTAATAAAATATTATATATCATATAATAAAATTTTAAAACTTCTAAAAAAGTTGGTCTAGATGAGGCGTTAAGATCTATAGACTACAATAGTATACCTATTATATTTTGATAATAATATATAAAATAATACTAGTTACTACCTGTAATAATTACATTATATAATTATACAACAATTATTGTTAATTATATAATGTTGTTTTTTCATCATTCATAAAAATTATTAATATCATCGAATTCTCAAGTATCAATATACGATATATCAAAAAACAAATTATTAAAAACTGTTAACTGACAAGTTTTGAAATTGTTAAAATAGAATAAAATATTTTACGAATACGATTAAACTTATATATTTTTACTTTATATTTTTATAATTTATCTATGTCTAAAGTAAAAATTTCAGTTTCTTAAAAGTCTGTTTAAATAAATAAATAAACATTAATTTAAAACAACAGCCTTAATCAATTTTGAATTTAAAAAGTCATCCTGCAGCTACATATGGTGGAAATTGGTCCATTGTCGCCTTTGATCCTCGAACAGTATTATGTATTATTCGTATTATTATTACTATAGAATAATTTAAAGCAAAAATAAATCGTTGCATTAAAAAATAATCGATTCTGAGCAATGTTCAGTAGATATCTACAGCTAAATATTATTTTTCAATTTATAGACATTTTTGGCAGTTTTTGGTTAAATTTCAAAACGTTACGTAATGTGACAAAATAATAACGTATGTCACGATATTTTTACATAACGAAATTTGACCGTTAAAATCCAGAAACTAAACTATAACCTTAAATTTTAGTATCAAATATAGTCGGGCCAATTTTCAGGTTTTCGGATTGGGCTAGGTCGATTCGGGCGTTGAATATGATTCTTTCGGATCAAACCGGTAAGACCGAGCGAAAAATTATTAACCTGTACAGATTACAGATTTCTAGTATTTATAGGTACTTATAAACTTAGTATAAAAACCTAATATTACCAAAAATTTACGTAAAAACGGTAAAAACTCGATTCCATCAAAATCGATTTTTGATATTTCTTTAAAATTCCGAAAATAATGATTCTTAAGTCTTGAAATGTACATCTAATATGTAATTTAATACTATATTAACAATGAAAAGATTATTGAATTTTGGACTATTTATAGCAATTATAATGTTCAAGGTTATAAGTCTCAAAAATTTAGTCTTTAAATTTTGGGTTATAAACCTGAAAATTTAATATAATATTATAATACAATTAATAATCGTTAGTGACAATTTAATTTTTTTTATAGCCATTTAAAATTTATTGGCAACATTAATTATTTCAGTATAAAATATTATTAATTATAATGTTAATTGAATAAAATGTTCAAAAATGTTTACATGTGTGCACACATTTTAGAAAATTACAGATTTTTAAATATTTTTATGAAATTGGTCAATTAAGACCTATTAAATAATAAAATATTTAATTTTTATACCAATTAAATCGAAATAATTAGAAACATAAAGGTTTTAAATTCTAAACGGATCGAAAAAACAATTAGTTACCTATTTACAATGATGTTTATTTTTTTTTCGAGTCCATGCAGATTCACGCATATCCCTTAGTAATATTATACACCTATGAGATTATTATTACATATTTTTTTTCTTGTATACATTTTATAGACAGATACCTAAATATACGTACTTGATAGTAAGTATAAAAGTACATACGCATATAAGAACATTTTTAAACAAATTAATTTCACATTCAAAAAATTATTTATTTATTAGAAATTAATGTGCAGTAGCGGCTCGTGTTAAGGAGCACAGGTGCAAGTGCATCACCTAAAATTTCAATAAATTAACATGTTTTTATACATAAAATTATTATTTATTAATCTTTGTTTTAGTAATTGTCGTGCCTATAAATATTATTATTGTACATATTATCATACATCGCACCGCTGTATTGTTGGTTGCTGCTCGGTCGCGGCCATAGATTACATATACAGGTAGATAGATTTATATAGAGAGCCTAGATAATAATTTATTATCTAGGCTCTCTAGATTTATATATAGATAGATTACATAATACGTATACCACTATATTATAGTGGTCTCAACCACAACTGTCGCGACGTTGTCCGTTGCGCACACTTGAATAATGCATGTCAATGCGCCGTTTACCCACGTGCAGTTGTATTTAGTTATATTTCCACTATATATATCTAACTATTCTGTGGTCACATGTCGTAATAACGTTTGTCGTTTGGTGCAGTTATTATCTACCCATTTCCAGATGTCTTCAGGATATCACTTATCTAGGTTTTATAGGCATAAGGTAAATTGAATTATGTTTTATATGAATGTAGGTATGTTCTTGATCAAATGAATGACATCACGTTCGTTATTACAATACTTACCTATTATATCAACATTTTAGAAAAAATAACATAATATAATATTGTTAATATATTTATTATAAATCCGTATAGTATTTTTTAGCTGTGCACCACCAGATATTTCACCCACGAGCCGCTACTGTTAATGGGCTGAGCCCTTTTTAAATATACATGTAAAAAACTTACATATTGTAATACATATCATTAACTAAATTTTATAAAAAAATTACAATTTTTAAAACGAAAATGAGGGGTCCACATTGGCAATAGGCGTTAAACGCCCAAGAGGCTTATTTTTCATGTAATTTGTGGTGGAAAGCGGAATAAAGAAGAGTACACAAGACCTAAAAGACCGCTGAATAATTATAAATTAGTTAAAGAGAAGAGAGTAAGTGAATCTATTTTACCAGTTGGTGAGTTACTAAGGAACTTAATGTTAATTATGTGCCTGGGCTCAACTAAGGATTCAAGTCTAAGTTTTAGAGCTACATGAGTCATGAGGTGAATGTGTAATACCTAAGATAACCGCAGTAAATTAAAAAAATCTACGTTGAACCTGTTTCTAACTGAAGCGAACCACCAACTGTATGGGGATCCCAAATTACACTGCCATATTCTAGAACGAACTAAAGCACAGTAAAGAGACTTCCGAGAAATATGAGACTTAAAATTACTGGCTAATCTCATTATGAAACTGAGTACTCTGAACGTTTTACAGCAAATAATTTCAATTTGACACCTTGGAGTAAGAGAACTATTTAACTCAAAACCATGATCTACTATGCATCCATTTTAACATGAAACAATATAACCAGAAAAGACCTTAGAGAAAGATCCTATTATTTAAATCTTTTAACAAAATTATTACACATGTACAATTATACAAATAATAGATACATCAAGCATGCCAAATTTAATATTATTAAGTTAATATATTCAATTAATTTAAAAGTATAAGTACTAATTGGTAATCGGGGGGAGGGGCCTATTCTCAAAGCAATTGAAAAGTGTTTTCGATCGAAATATGATCGAAAGCACATTTATTTTCGATCAATTCAAAAATCTGTATTCTCAAACAGTTTTTGATCGTAGTATTCAATTTTTCGATTCGACTGCTATTTATCAATCCTAAACTTGTTTTCAATTACTTATTGTACTGTTTACTCCGTGATTAATATTTTAGCAAATTATATAATCGCATATGTTAATTAATTATTGTCAAAAAGGTTAAAATATATGTATTATAATAATATGGCTGACGATGATATTGATCTCTTTTTACAATTAAATGTAATTCAAAATAATATATTATTTAATGAACTGTTTAATGAACCACGGCGATATATGGTGCAAGAAGATGCATTTGATGGTAAGTTTAATGTTAAACTACTGTACATCACTATTCCTATAATAAAATGTTTGTGTAGTAATTACTAGACATAATTTATAGGTAGGTACTATATAAATATATTAAATCACATATTAATGGTCGTATCACGATAAACAAATAAAACTAAAAAATAATTTTTAAGTTAAATCACCTATTATAATTAATAATATGAATAAAGGACATTATTAAGGCATCATCCTGACTTTATAAATGTTTTTTTGATATATTTATTAGTAATTACGTATAGAAAAAGTTATTTATAAATTCATTTTTTATACTTTCGATAATATAAGTTGGATACTTTTAAAAGCTTAAACTTCGATGATTTTATAACTCTAAAATCACATAAAATGTATTTTTATTTGTTTTGTGTAAAGTTGTTTTGGAATTATAATTAAAACAACTAGATACCAATTTATAAATTAGTGGAATGTATACATCTGTATTTAAATATTTTTAAATTGTTAGATTTTCATTCATCTTAAAATATTTCATTCTCATGTATACATACATGTATGTACAATCATATCAAATATCAAATACTGCCAGAACATACACTTAATAAATGTTATTATCTTTAATGATATACCTATTTAATATTACTATAACATAATATCTTAGTTTTATTTTGGTTATATTTCACAATTTATAATTAAAACTAAATATTTTAAATATATTAATGATTTGTATTTTTCCATTTTACTTTATATTTTTTTTGTATAGCTGATAAAATCACAGATTAATCTGTGATAAAATGTTTTATTTCATGGAATAAAAATTGTTTTAGTGATAAGCGATTCAATAATCGAAAAGACAATGGAAAATAATATTTACGGTTTTCAATATTCGATCACCGCCTGAGAATACACTCAATCATAAAAACTAACAATCGAATGGAGTTTTTTAGTCGAAAATCAAAAATCGAAAAGAGTCGTTCGATTAATCTTTTCGATTGATTTAAGAATAGACCCCCGGAAGATAATGACACGGAATAAAACGACAAGTACAAAACGATAAATAAAAACACGACACGAAATTATTCTGAATGTATAATTGACAGTATAATAGTATAATAGTTATGTAAACTTCATCAAGCAATTTTAAATAAATATTATTTATATCATAATTAATAAGATCACACTCAATCACATTTATTCCTCTCTGTTTGTTTGTTGATTTATTCTTTATTTCTTACGGTGTAATTGTAAACAATTATCGTTTAACTTGAACATACTGCAGAATATATGATAAATAGTAATAGTCATACTTACACTGTAGTTCCACTCGGAATCCTATAGAATCAGAAACATTGAATACAATAATTTTCATTGCTTTCAAATGCAATACAACACTCCAAGAATATCCCTTACAATAAGCGAAGTACTTCCACCCCTATACTGGCACTCGAGGAGCAATGTGTAGGTACTTACCTTTTTTAAAAGTAATAAAAATTCAAATTTCATTAATTGTATAAGAAATTTTTTGAAGTCTAAATACTCTTAAGCATAATAAGTGTCGAGTTAAATTTAAATGTCTATTGTTTTTATTTAAAAAAATATTTATTGGCAAATTAAGAATATTATTTATCAATATATCCATATAGATAATAGGTAAAGACGAAATTTCTACTGTTCGACAAATATATATATATATATATGTGTATATAGAATTAGAATTATAAAATATTACAAGAATATTAATCGAATTGACTTTTAAGTTTTAATCGAAAAATCTACTCTAAATTTTAAGGTCGAATATTCAATATTTTTAGTTTCAGATTTTTGATTAGGTATCAAAATTCCAACCAAAATTATTATACTTGTAAATATTTATTTATATAGTTAAAAATAAAAAAACAAATATTTATTAAACGCTAAAACAATTTTTTTTTTTTTTTTTAATTGTGATTTATTAGCCCCTGAAATTACAAAATTTCTAAAATATTAACCAGAAAATACGTCTAATTTCTCTTTACTTTTTGCATATAATTCATGTATCCCATAAGTCTCGTATTACATTGACATTGAGTATATATCTGCAACAAACCAATATTTTTTAATATATTTGAAAAATACAATTATTAATATTAAAACTAAAAAATATATATTTTTATGGAATTTAATTTTAAACGTTTTAAAACAGTAATTTTTATTTTATTTTGTTATTCAATTTCAGAAAAAAATTGACTGAGTTATAAATCAGATAAAGTTTGTGACTTTCATTATGTTGGCCAAGTATAAAAACCTATTCCAATTGTTTGAATCTATTCAAAATTTTAAATTTCAAAATAGCCATTTTATTTACCTTATTTTTCTATTAAATTTAAAAAATATATACGAATTCGGTAAATATTCATTAAGCTAGTTAAAACGGGTTAAGTTTTTGATTTTTATTATATTAGCAAAATACAAAAACCCGTTTCATTTATTTAAAGAAATTCAATTATTTTAACGCGAACTTTTTCAGAATATGCAAAATTAAATGAATAAGTACCTACCTATTAATGGAGCTTTAAGTACCTACAATTTATAATCAATTAAATATTTTTACTATCATATTCCATATGATATACCAATATACCATCATTTCCAAAATAATTTCTGTAAAAGATTTTAATTCGTTTTAAACAAAATATTATTATTTTTTTTTAATTTTGCTACAAAAATCACCAACTTAACATACTCTAACCTAGTCAATTTTAACTCAATTAAAATTGTTTTTAATGAATTAAAAAAATATGATCAACAATATGACTACTTCAAAATGTTCAAAAATTGTATTCCATAAAAATATTTTTTCAACTTTGGACATTTATGTCTTAAAATTGAAATTTTTTAAACACCGCAATCAAAAATTATAGTTTGCTGCAAAAATACTCAGTGTGATATGAGACTTATGGTACATACTATATACCTGCTGTATAGCCATGAATTCTGTGCAGAATTCATAATATAATATAGAATATACCTATCTATAATACTACTAATAATAAATAAACAATCCTGCATTAATATGTCAAGTGTATAGGATAATTATTTTATAAATTGCAAGAAAATAAACAATTTTGTCAATAACTGTCATTTTACAGTAAATTTCATCGGTTTTTATTTTTTTAAACAATATTGAAAAACACAAATATTACATCCGATCATTGTAATTTGCGAATCGATTTATCAACCCGAATAAACCAAGTACCTATACGTAGGTAATGGTATTACCTACATACATTGGATATTACTTATATATCTATGTACATATTTTTATTGGTATATTTATTTCCTACAGTATTTCCCAAAGAAGGCTATTTGTATTTTTGAAATAATGATTATACGTCATATTATAATATAAAATATGTATAGTTTGATAATTAGAATTAATACATGTTTTTACATAAATAAACATTTCTCTTTGTTATAATTTAAAATATAGAAGACATCGAACCTTAACACTGTTTTCCATATCGTTACATTTGACCAATCTTAACCTCAACCTAAAAACTGTTGCTGCTTGTAAAATTTATATACGCACGTCCATTTTATATAAGTGTATTAAGTTTTCTTATGATCTGAGGATAAAAAAATAATTATTAACAAATGTGAATTACATACCTACGGTGTTTTCAAAAAATTATTCGTACAATATTGGTACCTACATATATTGCTTAAAAATTTGAATAGTTTATTTAATACTCTAGTTATATTTACTCATATGTAACAATGTAATATAATTTCTTCAAAATTTATGTATTTTTTAAGGAATTATTGATGTATTATTGATTATTGTAATTATATACATTTCCAGAAAATATGCTTCAAATATTCCATTGGTCGAAAAAATTTAAGTTTAAATAACCATTCTTTTAAAAAACAATGTCTGTGCAGTACCTAGTTTAATACAATATGCCTAAACTTTTCAAGACTATTGTTATTTTTCGGAAAACTAACAACAAAATAATGAATATTTTCAATCTACTAATTTATAAAACAATAATTGTCGTAAAAATATAGGTACCTACTGAATAGTGGATACATTTTCTCAGATTATTTATGTTTGTTTATACTACAGACAAGAACCAGGCATGAGATGACTATATAATTTTCAAATAAAATGTATTTATTTATTTTTTAAGTATTATGTATATATAGTACTTTTATGATACTGAAAATGTGTTGTTTTTTTCTCGCTTGTAAATTTGTAGTTTTGAAAATGACTAGTTTTTAATTGAAGTTAAGTTAAGTAAATGATAAATGAACTATATTTATAGTACCTATTTCCTATATATAATAAATACATTACATTATATTATTATATTCATATACCCATATACCAACAGCTTGAAAATTTTGACTTACCATTTTGTTTTTTAACGAACTATTACAAAATGTATAATCCTATCCAAAATCGTTCTATACGACTATTATCATTATTATTATTATTATCATTATTTATAATGTCATATATATATATATCTTATATGTGTATTTTGTTTTACGTGTTTTTAATTAATATAATATTAATTATTTTAAACTACGCGTTAATAATTAATAAATGGTAATTAATTAAATGCGAGTGTTAGACATTGAATCATATTTATTACACAGTAGGTACACTGAACGAATATAAAATATAATATACTATTCCGTTCCTATATATTATATAACTTTGCAATAAATTATATTTTAGCAATTTTTCATTGTCAGTATAAGTTCTAAAAATAAAAATCCAATACTAAAATATACATATATATATATATATATATATATATGAGTATATAACTGTTTTTTTTTCTTTTTAATCCACTTGCAGGGTAAATTAAATTTATTATTTGTAGATTAATTGACCTACAATATATGTATACGGTTTTAAATCTTACAACTATATATTACAGTAGGTATATAATATGTATACCTACGCTGTATAGTTTTTCCGTGTTGATAATTTCGAAAATAATATTTCGAGTACAGTACAATTTTGGTGAAAAAATATTATACGTATGCAACGCAAACTGGTTAGGTACGCGAGTACGTGAAAAATATTTGCCGTTACGGAAAAGTCGTATCGTACGCGATAATTGTATATTATTATTATTATTATTATTATTATTATATATGGTCAAACGACTCGAAAATCCATATGGGCTTATCAAAACGATGACCAGGAGATTTTTGGCCGAGTGGAAGGGGACGAACGCGATTCCGGCGTCCGCCGGTCGTCATGGGAACGGCGATCGGGCGCCGGCAACCGTCTTAGGCGATGGGTTCTTGGGAGGAAGGATCGATCTCGCGGCTATTTGTAGGGCGCCGAACGTGTCGAGTTGCGAATTCAGTGTTGTGTCGCGGGCGCTGAACGAGCAATATTATTCTGGCCGACGGTGACCTCAACGGTCGTGTATGAACACGTTCAATTCGCGGGTAAGTGAAAAACTTTGATTTTTAACTTGCGTTTTTTTTTTTCCGCCTTTTTACCATACTATTAATTAACACGAGTGGGTATTGTATCGTATTAATTTCAAAAAACTATTTTAAGTGATTATTTAAAGTGTGTTTTTTTTTTTGCTTAATCGCGAAGTAGGTACCCACTACAATATTCGTATATACTACGTCATTATAACGGCGAAATATACAGATTTTATACATTATTATATAGTCTCGTATACTACATGCCATACATACTGTTCTCGATTTTCAAATCATACCGAATAGATAGGCCACGATTGACATTCACGTAATGTAAATTTTTTAAATTTTATCAAATATATATTTATTTTTAAACAACAATACGGGAAAATATTTCAAATCGACCAGTGAAAATACATTTTAAATTAATCCTGACGAAAGACATTAGGTACACTATACATAATATAACAGTGTAAATACGTAAAAACGAAAAACGTTAGTTTTCGATTTAAACAAAAAATTAGTTTCTAACAGAATTTCAAATAAACTCTAAAAATTAGTTTTATCGTTTAGACCGTATAGCTCTTATTATAGTTATATAGTGTGTACACTATATATACATCATGCTTTTGCGTAGTATTAATAAACTAGATGAGCATTAACTATAGTTAAAAAATTTTAATTAAGTACCTAAAAAAAGTTAATTTTTTTTTCAAGTTTTCAACTCAATTTGTTAATTATTTTTGCTTTTAACTACAATTAACTTAACTAGTTTACATTTTTAATGTATATTTATTTATCTTTTTTTTTTATAATAACAGTTAAGTTATTAATACATTATAGAAGAGGGCGAACTATTCTCAAGATGTAGGTACATATTTGATTTGAAATTTAAACATATAATCAAAATTAATTTTTATCCAATGTTTACATCGTGAACAGTATTTTAAAACACTTTTTTAAAAGATAATTTTTATGCTCTTTTGTAATAACTTTAAAAGTTTAAACTTAATGAGGTGAAACGGTTTCTTGTTAATTATGTTTATTTGAGTTTGACATTTTTATTAATTTATATAGCACGTTTATTATTACAATAAAACTAAATAAATATGAAACTCACCCGATGTATTCTTATATTAGGTATAGACTTCTAAATTGACTAAAAAAATATATTACAATTACAAACATAGTAAAATTAAAACAACAAACTATTTAATATTTCTAAATTCCATAATTTAATAGGTGTATATAATTATAATGAATTTTATAATTTTATTTTTTTAATTATTTATTATAACTGACAAATATTCGCGATCTGGATGTGTACAAGATAAAAGCGCAGACAGTTTTCTGGCCTTATATTGCTAAGTTTTCATATTTATATACCTAGTACTCGTATATATTATAAAATTCACGTAATGAGCGATAATTGCGGTTTAATATTAATAATTTTCCATTACTAAATAGTATACATATTTGGTAGGTATATGCATTATACATATAGTCGGGGATATGACAAATATTTCAATTGTAATCGCAATACAACATACATAATATTATAGTTATTTTTTTCAAATCAAATGTGTAATAATAATCTAAAAATACTGCAAATTTTCCTTTACATCATTGGAAACATTGTTCGTGTTTTTTGTTTTATGTTGCATATACCTACGCAAATCTCGATTTCAAATTCTTTAAAAAAAAAAAAAAAGTATTCGACATAATTGCACGGACGACAAAATTTAATACCTTCTTAACTTCCTACGTACGTACGATATCTATATCTATATGTACCTATATATAGAATTTATATAATTTATATAAGTACAGATTTACATTGTTCCTACTGTTTAAACTTCGGTTTCGTTCATAAAAATACTCGTTACTAGGTACAATGTGTACCTATATATGTGAAGTGTAGGCAATACAATACAGGTAGGTTTACCTATCCCAATGCCACTAACAAGGTTTATTATTGTTTCGTAAACAGTGAATATATAAATACATAGAAACGGCGGTTTGAAATACATAATATTACATAGATAACGTCTTCACGATTATTATTTCCACGGTTATCGAATGTGTTGTTGACCCATTGTTGATGCATACGCGTCGATAACGAATTTATTATTAATTTTTTTTTTTTTTTTAATTTATTTAATTACTCTCGGGATTTTTGTCTTCGTGCGTACACGAAAAATAACCAATATCGCTACGTACGAGGAAAAGTTCGCCCGTGCACATTGATTTGCGTGTTTGAAATGCATTCCGAGTGGAATGTAAAACACCCGATCAAACCGTATATTCCGCGATATTTATCACTAGTGAACGCACTCGGCCGCGGCACATCGATCCCCGCACACGTAGGAGGTACGTCCTGGCGTATAAAAACGCATCGTGTCCGCCGAGTTACGACAAACGTGCGGACCGCCGGCACGTTCGTTAGGCGCGCGCACAAAGCTGCCGGTGCTCTAACAGGTAGCTGCAGTTCGTAATTAATGATAACACGTAATTTACTATGTTATTGTTGGTATTATATACCAATACGAGTGGTTCGAGCGAATTGTACAATATATTATTATAATACGCGTATTTATACATATTCAAAATTAGTACCTATTAAATATTGATTTGACCGGTTTTCGTATAGGCACACATTATACACATTACATATTATTACCGTATACGACCTCAATATGAAAAATTAATAGTTTTAATAATATTTAAATAACTAGGAATCGAATTTTAACGTCTTACAAAAATCCAAAAATGTCTTTTAAAAAATACATCTATACCTATATATAATACACAACACTATTTTTTATATTTGTTAATTATGTAATGGAAAAAATGCCTAAACTGCAGAAAAATATATACATATATATATATATAAATAGATACATAAGAGTCGAATTTGTAAAAAAAAATCTATACTTAAAAACGACCATTTGTTTTTCATATTTCTAGAAAGATCGAAAAATTACCTTCAACTTCAAAACTCGCGAAAATGTCCACCAAAAAAAATATCATTATTAGAATACCTAGTGTTTAAATATCATTTTTTCATTAAGTATTTAAAATGTAAATACAAATATACGTATATCTATATCTATATTTTCTAAATGTTTACTAACCATTCCATTGCTTCCGACCCAAACATTATTTAATCTACCCATTCGTTTATATATCTACATTAAAGCCTATTAACTGTGAACGTTTAAAATGCCCGGACTTTTACATTATAATCTCCATTAAAAATCAAATTCAATTACATAGCTCTCTGTTTATACTATATAGATGTGTCACTATAATTATACATTAATATACCGCGAATACCTACTGGGCTAGTCTTAATGAAGTGTAGCCTACATTTTAATTTTTATTCTTGTACTCGTTATTTTAAATGTATATTTTTTTAAGTATTTGAGATACGAAATAATATTTAAATACTTAACAAGTGTGCTATATAGATAAATAGATAATTATGATGCACTTTTACTTTATTCACAATTAACTTTTTACAAAAAAATTTCAATTAAAAATATAAACAAATACCCAACAATTAGAAATGCTTTTATTTATATAGCTTATACACTTATCAGTACCTACGCAGTAACATTTATATCATTATACAAGTTTAAAAAAATAAATAAACAAATTAAATAATAATATTATTAAAATAATATTTTAATAATTTAAATATAATAATAATAGTTAAAATATTTTATTTATATATGGTACATATTATATAGTTTGTAATTCAAATTTAGTCGTTTTTCGTAGGATATAAATAGGTACTGAAATAGTTGCCTGTGTGAAAATGTAGGTAGGTAGATACTCGAATGGCTCTACTATTATATAGCTTTATACCGGCAGAGTTGTTCTTTTTAACAGAAAATACTCGTTCTCTTGGTCAACTTGTGCATTTATTTATGTATTTGATTTATAGTAATAAAAATAGGCACAATATTACAGAAAAGAAAGTTTTTATTATTATTTATATTTATTTATTTTAGACCAGCAACACATGGTAGGTACTTTTTAAATTTTAAATTTTATATTCAAATGCAAAATACATATACTAACATATTTTAAAAAAATGTTGATTTATAAATATCTAATATTTAACCAATAGTTTCTTATCTATATTACGAGTAGTGTTTAACATTTGTAACTTAATGAGCGGAAGACTAAAATATTATCATAAATGTCATAAACGTCTAAGCTTAATTGCTTAATGCTAATAAATATTAAACTGTTGGTTTAATATTCGATATTTATACATTTTAAAAAAATGGAACTGTGACACTGTTAAAAAGATAAAATCTATTCAGTTAAAATATAATAAAAAAAGTATTAACTAGATACCTAGTTAAGAAGTTAATATTTTTTTAAACTTTTTAACTCAACTAATTAACCTTATTTCCCATTAAAAGTATTGACTATTGACTTTTGGATCGATTTAACTTAATTTGTTTGAGTTAATCGTTCTCATTAACTTGCTCATCTTTGATTATTAATGTATTATAATATTAAATACTTTAAATTGCATTTTTGAAATTCAAAAAACATGAAAATTAGCTGAGAAACTGCATAGTGATTCCTGCGTTAAAAGAAATATAATCATCTGGTATGTTCGATTGTATTGATTCGCATATTTTTTTAACAGACGAACGATCTCGTTTTCGAGACATAAATAAGCCGACTTACACAGACGCGCGTACAAATTCGAGTATATATACACACATACGATTTGGAAACTAGGTCTTTCGTCGAAACAATGGACGTCCAAGGGCGCCCCCCGAACATTATAGATAAATACGTATTATTATTATTATTATTATTATTATTATTATTATTATTATTATACTTGCGACCGTATAACATGGTGGAATTATCGAGGAGAGGGGAGCCGGGGGCTATTTTCAGATTCGGGAAAAACACATGGCACCAAATAGATTTTCGCGCGAATCGTGTGTGCGTACAGTTGGATGCCTGCTGATACCGTTAACCAGATTGCCAACCCTCGGGCACCGCGAATATATGTCCGGGAATAGAACCGGGTTTTGGGATGAGAGAGGTTAGATGAGAGGTCTGATGAGATATATAATGTATAGTATGATGTTTAATGTTTATATTAATACTCTTTACGGCTCTTATTGCAATAGTATAGATATTATAATGCACCATCGTTGGTCTTTTGCCAATTTCCAATTGTCCCGTGGAAATATATAAAAAAAATACATACGTATAATTTTCATTACGCAGGCACGTGGTTAGGATTTATTTCAGGGAGGGGTCCGTTTTTCAGACCTACGACAAACATTAATAAATATTAGTATTATGCATATATATATATATATATATAATAATAATAATAATAATATATACTAATATATATTTTCACTTGAATTTATTTTTAAGTGCCTAATCAAAAACCCTAAAAATGTATAAACGTATAATATGAAGTACGTTATAATTTGTATTTAAAAAAAAAAATCAAAACATTCGTAACCATCAAAATATCCTATATCAATATAAAAATGTATTAAGTATCAATCATTGTATTTTCATTGCGTTTTGTTCAGTGATTGCCAGCTCAATGGCAACGATGACATACCTACAGCAATAATGTTATGTATGTATATCATTATAAATTATAATCGTCGCATAAAACAAAACGAAAAACGAGTAGGTATATGATTTGTCTATACAATAATATTAATAGGTAAGGTGTGATATTAGCGGAGACGAAAACGGGTTCGTCGACCAGTTAGTTTCGATCTTCTCGTGAAAAAACATAATATCTGCCCGGTGTTAAATGTTTTATAATTTTTTTGTTTAAACTTTAAAATATATCCGGCAAAATAAATTTGCATATTATTACAAAAATATTACAAGTCAAATTTGGTTATCATGGAAATTCTTTCAGTATACCTAAGTGATGCTGTTTACGTCTTTATAAGTGATATATTTAATGAATAAATTAAATCGGTATAAATCAAATTAAAAATAAATATAAAACATGAATTTATTTGCGCAATACTATATAGCGGTATAACGTTATGCTACATAAAAAGCCTTTTGATATATTTATAAATATACAATATACGTCTACACATATTAACTAATACTATGTATCAAGAATGGTTGGATAACTAGTTAAAGTTAGTTAATTATAATTTTTTTTTAAATAGTTAAACGTTAAAAGTTAATTAGTTAATGACTTAACTAGTTAAAATTAAAATGTAAAATCTGATATAAGTTAACTTAATACAATTAATAAAAAAGTTAATTTTTATTCATGGTATGTATATTATACATTAAAGAACTAATTTTGTCATTCATATTAATAATATAACGTTTATTGACGACAAAAATGGATAGCTAAAATAATTAGTTAAATAATACCTAAAAAAGTTTGAATTTTTAATGAAGTATTTTTCTTAACAAAACTTTATTCTTAAGTTAAATATATTTTTTTTTACTTTATTTTGGATAAACGAAAATTAACTATAGTTAATAACTTACTAACACATTTTTTAACTAAAAAATTTGGTAAGTTTACAGTAGATATATCAAATGACAAATAACTAGGTGGCTTAGATAAGAACATTAAAAATTACTCAATATTAACTTATTAACTAGTTGATGATCACCCTTTCTATAAATATTAATCGATCATAAGTATAATATAAGTAGTTCGTCTACATATATTTTGTCAATAATAAATATTCAGTTATATATTTCGTATAATTTTTAGTACATGCGGGGTTGGCAAATACGGAAACACAAACATGAAAATAAAATATGTCCATATTCGTTTATATTTTCATCGTGCTATATTGTTTAATATTTCGCAAAGAAACATATACATAGGTATATGATATTTTGTAAAAATTATAACCAAAAAGTAATTTTCCTTATAGAAATAACCCCTAATTAAATCGCCTTTGTTATTTTTACTCAACAAGATTTAATCATAATATAAAGATAATATATTGTTCATATTGTTTATATTGTTTCAATTACAATATAACGAATAAATGTACATACAAATAATAATATGTACTTAAAATACTATTAAATTAGCGGGTTTGAAGGTCTGAGGTTAACGTCCAAAATATTTTTAAAAAACGCGTGTATACACAATTGAAAAGTGGTTTACTATGCACTTACAATGTCCTATCATATACGCACCGTTATGCTCCGGTGAACTTATCGTATAACTCCAGGAAAAATAGTACCCGAACATTCTTATGATCCCATTTGAAGTTGTTAGGCACCATTGGGTATTGGATAATAAAATAATAAATAAATAATAAATAGAATATATCATTAAGACAATAATTTCATGTATCTTGAGCACGGATATTCACAAAACAAATTCATATTCGTGAATATCTATATGGCCTATGTGTCAAATACCGAAAATAATAGGAATGTTAGCTCCTGTATAGGTATATATAGTGCATTCATCGTTATAAATTGGTATATTCTGGGCTTTAGAGAAAAATGTTTTCTCAAGCTGCAGTCGTAATAAAAAAACAAAATGTTTTTTCAAAATATAATAGATAAAATTATTTGTATTCTACCATCGACCCTTTTAAAAAATTCTAAATATTTAATTTTGTAAAAAACATTTTTGGAAGGATTTTTTGAGTAAGGCCCCTTATGTACCTCATCATGAACCTACCTGCTGAATATTTCATAAAAATTATAATACTATTACTTCACTAAATTCGAATTATCAATAATAGATAATAATATAATTTTTATTATAATAATGAACAATATTAATGTATATAAAATATCCATAAAATAAATGTCTGAAACTTGTAACTTATTTTAATCATACTTATTTAAAAAAAAAACACCCATCTATGTTGATGTATTTTAATAATTATTATTTGTATAGCCATAATTATATGCCATCACGTATTTTCATGCGAGATTAATTGATTAGAATGCCTACCTAACCTAGAATAACATAGCAAAATAAAATTGAAATTACGAACAAAATATTTCGTTTTTATTCTTAATAATCAAAAGTTGTTTTGTTTTCGCCTTCAAAGTATGATGGCCTACAAAGTGTGTACCGGTATATACATAATAATCATTAAATGATTGAAAGTAATTGTTTGTTTTTTCGTGCGTTAAACAACGTTGGCCTACGGCAATTTTATATTTCTAGACCAATAAATTAATACATCGGAATAACCGCATACAATATCATATATAGTTACAATATTTGCATCCCAAAGATAACCACGAAAAAAATGTCCTCTAATCGTCGTATAATCGTCCTTTATTGACCCCGGAACGTTTTATGGTCTATCGTATTAAAACCCTGACAATGTGAATTGACTATTTCACTGACAATAATTTAATAGCTACATATACAATCGAGTACCTATCTAATAAATTAATATTTTCGTTTCGTGCAGTTTAGAAACATTAAACTGAATTAGATACCTAGTTAAAATATTTGATAAAGTAACTTCAATCAACCCGTAAATATAATATAATACAAAAAATAATTTTTAAGACAAATACATAATTATTAAGGGGACTATATCTAAGTAGTTTTTCGTATAGCTCACGCGTATATACAAATCATTTAGATGTGGAGCAAAACTTATGAATTCAATATTAGTTATGAATGCAGAGTATCTGAAATTTACTACTGGAATAAATCTAGATATTTTTAGTGTTTCGATTTTAAAAATGAAATGTACCTATTAAATTTGCCGACAAATTTACTTTTCATCGGTTTTTTTTATATATTTAATATTAATTAAAGTGAATATTATAATATAAGGTGCAATTTTTACCGTAAAACGCAACTATTTGCTGATGTTCGCCTATACATATGCAAGTGTTGTGAACATTTCGCGTTTCAAACGATATGATATATACAAATTATACGAGACGAGAGGGGAACGGAAGTAAATTTTCGTAACGATTTTACGAGATCCACAATAAAATATTTGTTAAATATATACATGAATACGTAAAAAGAAGGAACTCCGGGAGCTGTATCAAAGCCCAAGATCGCAGAAGATATTACCAAAAAAAATACGTAAGTGGGCAGATCGTTCTTGGTGCAAAGAAGGGTCATGGCTGAGAACGGTACTGGAGAATGTACCACAAGGGAAGAGATCACTCGGAAGGCCGAGACTAAGATGGGAAGATGGAGTAAAAGAAGATGTAGAGGAAATGAGACCAGGAATGGATTGGAATAAGGAGCTGGCATTGGATAGGGAAATCTGGAGACAAATTTGTTGGACGGCATGGTCTTGAAGGCTAAAGTCGCACAAGAGAAGAGAAGAAGACCAATACATGAAATGGGAAATAAGGAGGTATTCGCTCTTCTCATCGAGTAATTTAAAAGGCTGTAGATTTAATTTAGATATACAATCGTGCGTAGAAAACTTCAATGCCTAAACCGCGGTATAGTTAATTGTCAAGATAATTACGATTCGCACTTCGGAGATAGGACGAAATTTTTAAATTTCTTATTTCATTTCTAAGATTATCGCAATGTTATCGAAAATTCGTCATTCGTCGTAAATCGGAAAACGGGCGTGGCGCCCCCACGAGGGAACCATCAATCGTTGATCGAAAAAAGTGCTATTCAAAGACTACAATATAATACGTATAATAGGTATATGTGTATGTCCAGTGCCGGATCCAGAGAATTTGTCGCCCGGGGCAAAAAAATAATTGTAGCGCCCCTTTTTCAATTTTAACAAGCAAAAAAAAAAAATAAAAATAAAAAAAAAAAGGTCATTCGTCAATTCCTATTAAAAATTAAGTGATCAATGGGATCAAAAACGGGACGAAAAGTTTGAATATTTTTACATTTTGCGCCCCATCATAATGGCGCCCGGGGCAAGTTCCCCGGTTCGCCTCCCCCCCTAGATCCGGCACTGTGTATGTCGTGTGCGAGGAACACGGTATTAACCGTGGTCTATGGTCTATAACCGTATAATATATGGACCGTTCTTATACAACACGCGTGCGCAATAATAAAACACGTGATAAACCATTACCTATGCACTACCCCCGGAGACCGGGTCTACAACCTCGTCAACGAGTGAAGCCGCCAGGCTATTATATTGTTTAAACGCGTCGTCGGGTATGTTCGGGGGGACGCGTGCCCCGCAGGGGGCGATTTTCCCAAACGTGTCATTACACCGCCGATCGTTTTGCATAATAATACGGGCCCCGAGCACATGGCGCGTAATTGCCGCTTCAATGTCAATGTCGCGGGCCCGATAGTCGTCGACCGCCGATCGCCGCCGTCTACGCGGCGTCACGCCGCATTAACCGGACAATGCGTAATAATAATATTATCGTTATTATTACGCGATAATTACGATATAATCACGTTTGAACGTGATGGAAATCAATGATCGAAATGTCGTTTCTAACTCGTAAAATGAAAAAAATCGTACCTAATAGTAATATTGCGCGCGGAAAATGTGCTTTTTCGGAAATCGATGATTGTTAAATGTTTCGGTTCCGCTAATTCATAATAATCGTCTTTATTGACAAACGGATGATTTCCGCTGCTGCGATAATATAAAGTTTCTGAATTCTCACACCTCGCGACATCATCACGCATGCCAGTAGACTTCGCCTCAATTTGTGTTGATTTCTTAACAATATAATATATAGTCTATATACTTTATACTGATATCAATATCGAAATAAATAGACGTAATTATTTTTTGTATTGATGATCGATATGAAAATTGCATTTTTTCAGTTTTTCATTTTATTCCAATAGAATTCTTTTATGATTTTCTTTTCGTTTATGATATTTTATGGTTTATGATTTTTTAAATGTTGACTTTTTTGATTCTGGTTTGATTCCCGTTTTAAAAATTACAACTGAATTACGCAGACACTTTTTGATTCCTTCAATACCATGACTCCCACCGGTGCAATAATTATTGTTAATACTTGATTTTTGCATGATAACCACATGCCTAATTATGCTTCCTCATTTTCCCAAAGCCTTGATGTCTACATAATATCTAGAGTTAATAACTCAGTTTTTGTAAATAAACAGATAACTCCTCTATAATTATTATTTAGTACAATTAAAATAGCATACGCAGTATCACAGTAAATGATTGAATATTGGTTTATATTTCAAGTTTACCTAATACTTGTAAATTTTTTTGATTTTATTTTAGTATAATAGCATTATTGATATAATTTTAACTTTTATGTCCACCATATTTTTACAATCTTATCACAAATATAATGTTTACGAATATTTTTTCCAGAGATCATTTGCGTTAGAAAGAATATTACACATAATATTTCCAAAACTATAATAAAATATGTATGCTCAAAATCTCGTCAAGTTCTTTCAAAAGCGTCAGTAAATCGCAACGTTTTGGATATGAAAAACTTCGTATACAATTTTGTATCAATTAAAACAATCGGTTTTAAGAAAAATCGTACTAAATACATAAAAATTAACAATAGTCTCATTTCAATTAAATTTTTTATTGGGGCTGTTTTTTATAAATTTATAAAATTGTATTGAAAATATTACTTTTGAATTTTTCACTTATTATAATTTGAAAACATCGTAGAAAAATGAACAAAAAAAAAAAATTATAAAGAACATTATGTAACGCCCTATGGAGCCGTGTTTTCACTTGTGTATTTAAACTTGTTTTATGAGTTGTTAAAAAAGTAACTTTTCGATTTTTTTTTTTTTTTTTTTTCAATAAATATAACTGTTGAATGTTAATATTATTATCTATCATTTTTTATTTGTTTCATAATTCTAAGATGTTTGTAAGTTGTTAAAAATAAGAAATTCGAACATGAGTTTTTTCATTGAAAATTGTTTGCGTTGACATCCTCTTAAGATGCGTTTAATATAATAATCCTCAATAACATTACGACCTACTTCTTATGAGTCCGCTGTCCATATTAGCATGTTTTGTATTGAATTAACGGACACATTTATCACATGTGAAAAAATGAATAGATTTTACTTATGTTTATATTTATGTTCGTTTATATTTTTGATTAATTAAATTTTTTCAACAACAATACATAAGTGATAACATTATCTTTACGTGTACCTATAGTATATTATATGTCTATAACTAAAATTATGTATTATTTATTACTTCCTCGTCATGTACCTACTACTCACATACATATATAGGAACATAATATACCATACAGTAATTCATAAAAGTCGAAAACGCACCAGACCTTGATCGCGCAATATCCAATCCTTGAACCTGGATCATCATCATCATCATCTGTACTGTTCACTAAATACTTACAATATCATCACGTCATCCATACACACCATTTTTATGTTCCCATGTGAATCCCAATGATGACATCATCGTTACATGCCGTACACGAGCTATAAATTGACATACAAAAATAGCACGCACTATCCATACACTTTGTACGTGTGTACGGTAAACGTGACTTTGACTGTTACCAATCTACTTTACATTATACACTGTAAAAATAATAAACATAAATCCTCCGATATTATTTATAGACGTCGTTTTCAAGTAATTCAAAGCACGGAATATTGTAGCTCTATAGAACTATTTATTAGAATAAAAGAGCCGCCCAAATACAGATGGTGGAATAATAATTGGTTCCGTCGCCCCGTCGGTCCTAGAACCAAATTGTGAAGTATTATTGTTTTAGATTTGATAATAAATATAAATCGTTACGTTCTAAAAACATTTCAGAGTGAAGTTCAATAAAACACTACTCATATTTTCTGATTTATAAAAATTTTCCATCATTTTCAGTAGTTTTCTTTTACGCTACTTTAATACTACTGGGAAAATCATGAAAAGACCACCTTAAAGTACAAACAATAATAATTTGTGTATTGGAAAGCTCCTTACCTAAAAACTCCAATAAAACTTTATCTACCTAAAAAAGTATATAGGTACAATATTATGTATCTGGTACATACATAAAAAATAATAAATAAAAAGCACATCATTTTAAAACCAATGATATATTCATTGCTATGCTCAGAATTTAAGACTATAATAATGTATTCAATATATTATTACAATTTCTGCGATAAATATTAAACTATTCTGTCAAAATCCCTCAAAATTATTGTATTGATATTTTTATAAATTTATTAAACCTCATAAAAATCGATTTTCATAATCAAAACCAAAAAAGTGTACATATACTTAAACAAAAAAAAAATAAAAAATTTAAAACACATCATTGTAAAACGAATACATTTTTCGCTAGACTCAAAATATAAAATATAAATATATAATGAAGTTATAAAGCGCTAAAAATGTATTTTTTTATTTTAAATTATATACTAAAAAAAAAAATGGAAATAATACGATATTTATTTTTTTGTAGTAATTTTTATTAGGTATATTAATTTCATGTCATAAAATGGTTAAAAAGATGAAAACTATAAGGCAAAATTGAGAATTATATATTGATATACGATAAGGTACAAATTTGATTTATTATTTAAAAACAAAAAAAAATCAATTCACGATTGATTTTGAAACTCGAAATTGGATATTATCTGTACATTAAAATTATTTAAAATGAATAACCAAATTATTATAATATATAATATACAATTGCCCTATATTACACTTTGAAATATGTCTAACTTTAACAATAATATTTCCGAAAAAAATAACTATATCAATATTGTTTACAACGATAACAGCGTAATTTTATGACTCATATAGAACCCGATGGCGCTATGTCCGATTTGCATAGTCATTTCGGTCAACGGCCAACCATGACCTCCTCTCCGCGACCTCATAAAACACGATCTGGTCGTACGAAATATCATGTCCACCTCCCCCAGCTTTACTTTCTCATCTACTTCCGTGTTAATTTCTTGTGTTCGTATACGCATATTTCTCCGATAGACAAATTTATATTCATATCGTATACCTCCAACAATGTATAATTGTATTAATAACAAGATATTATTAAAAACCGATAGTATGCCACATAGATTTAGAACGAATTATTAAAAATCGATTAAATTAATATTTTATACTATAAGTACGATACAATATTTGTCTATCTAATCAATTAATAAATAATACTATTTGAGTTATACTAAACACTAAACTACACATTTAATAGATTGATTTATTTTTTTTATAAAAATAATAATATAAGTGAATGAAATTTTAAAATAAACAATGTCCATATGTATAATATTATGTATACAAATCAAAGACTATCAATTGTAAAATGCAAAGTAAGAGATAGTCGTGTTAGATTAATGTAATATCAGATATCCAAACACATATTTTATATTCTCACACTCACGATCGTTCAATAAATGTATACTTATAAGTGGGATGTGCTTCCACTTAATCTGATAACTGTATTTAAACCATACAACTACCGGTTCTTTAGGTGAAGCTATTAATTTAATATGTACCACTTATCATCGGTGTGTTTTTAATCTATGCAATTTTCATTTCGTTCTATGTTCTCTTTATATGGAGATTCGCGTATATTCGTACTGGCACGACCGGTTTGTGATTCCGTTATATTGAAGGATAGTATATTTTTAAACAATGCAACATGTATGTTTTAACCAAATATCATAAACAATTTTTACTTGAGGTGTATAGATAATATTTTATAACTAATGTAGTTTTCCGGTTATCGAGTTCTTTGCAAAGTTATACTTATTTATTTATCATTATTGTTTTGTTTACAGGAACTTTTTTGATTGTATTGTAAAATAAGTATCAATAGCCATCTACAGTCATGGCGGGTTCGATGAGCCGAATCATCATCTTAGTGTGCATGATTTACCAATCTACCTGTGGTATATTTTATTTTATAATATTATCTATTACATTTTTTTTTCATTATATAATATTACTAAAATGTATTTTATCATATTTTATAATATTACAGATGTGAATGGTAGAGGCGCTACAAAAGATACATTTAGTTGTAAATCAGAGGGCTTTCATCCAGATCCTTCAGACTGTACTATATTTTACAGATGTGTAAACTTTGGAGATGGTACACGCTACACCAAATTTAAGTTTGATTGTTCTCCGGGAACTGTTTTTGACCCTGAAAATTCCGTATGTGTACATCCTTCATTTTCTAATAGAGAAGAATGTAAAAACGTACAATTGAGTAATCCCGAGCCAGAACCTAGTCCTCAGGAATCGAATTCGTGGAATGCGCCAACTAGTGTCCCTTCAAATAAACCAAATTCTAGTAAGCCAAATAACTCAGGTTATGGATCAACTGGCCCCGAGTATTTAAGTCAGCCATCCAATAACTATGACTATGGACGCCCTCAAGCCGAATATCAACGCCCACAAACAGGATATGTTCAACCACAAGCACCAAGTTACCAACCTCCCTCATATATGCCACCTCAGCCAAGTTATAATCAACCACCGCCTCAATCTGGTTATAGCCCAAGTTATTCTCAACCAACAAATGGACCAAATTATAACCAACCTCCACAATCTGTTTACATACAACCATCAGCGCAACCGTCACAACAATTTAATTATAATCAACCACCACAATCAGGTTACATACCACCCAGTCAACAACCAAGCTATAATCAACCACCACAATCAGGTTACATACCACCCAGTCAACAACCAAGCTATAATCAACCACCACAATCTAGTTACACACAACCCAATCAACAGCCAAACTATAATAAACCACCACAATCTAGTTACACACAACCCAATCAACAACCAAGCTATAATCAACCACCACAATCAGGTTACATACAACCCAATCAACAACCAAGCTATAATCAACCACCAACATCACAACCTAATTATTATCAACCTTCACAACCTAATTATAATCAACCACAATCTACATATGCACCTCCTGTTCAACCAGAAGATGGCTATAATCAACAATCATCATCAGAAAGTCCTAATAATGAAGTTGATAATGAAGAACCCGATCAATCAGAAAATTCTAGTACTAGTGGACCAAACTGTGTTTCAGACGGATTCCATCCATACAATGAAGGCTGCAGTAAAAAATTCATAAGATGTGTAGACAAAGGTGACGGTACTTTTATGAAATATGAATTTGAATGTGGTGAAGGAACCTTATGGGATAGCAGTCAAAATACATGTAACCATGTTGATCAAGTTAATTGTGGCACAACTACGTCAGCTACTCCTTCTACGATACAATCAGATTCTACCATAGCACAACAAATAACTACATCCAGTCAATGGTCAAACTCATCATCATCTACTTCATCTATGACGTCAAGCTCAAGTTCAAGTTCCAGTTCTAGTAGTTCGTCAAGTGGCCAGTCTTCATCTACAACTGTCATTGGTGGACAAACAAATGGAGGAAATAACCAACAGTCTTCATCTCAAAGTGCTTCTTCGACAAATCAAAATACTGCAACGACAGCTTCTATGAATCAAGGTTCAAATCAAGCTACAAGTTCTAGTACGAATCAACAATATGAAAATACTGGATTTGGTCAAACCACAGAGTCTGAATCAAATCAAGAAACAGTCAACGCTGGATCTAACGGACAAACAAATAGTGCTGGTTCAAATCAACAGACAACTAGTGCTGGATCAAATCAACAGACAACTAATTCTGGATCCAGCCAACAAACGACTGGTACTGGATCAAATCAACAGACAACTGGTGCTGGATCAAGTCAACAGACAACTGGTGCTGGAATTAGACCAACATTGCCAATTTCTTCAACATTAAAACCAACTACACCTATTTCTACAACAAAAAAACCATCAGTATCAACTACTCCAATATATACTACTTCGAAACCCACTATGCAAAAACCAACTACTCAAAAACCAACTACTCAAAAACCAACTACTCAAAAACCAACTACTCAAAAACCAACTACTCAAAAACCAACTACTCAAAAACCAACTACTCAAAAACCAACTACGCCAAAACCAACAACGCCAAAACCAACAACGCCAAAACCAACAACGCCAAAACCAACAACGCCAAAACCAACAACGTCAAAACCAACTACGTCAAAACCCACTACACCAAAATCACCCACCCCAAAACCAACAACACCAAAACCCACCACTCAAAATCCAACAACTCCCAAACCAACTACTCAAAAACCAATTAGTTCAAGTACAACACAAAAAGTTGTAACAACAACTCAAGCAACTACCACCATTTCTACATCAACGACAACTACCAAAAAACCATCAGCAGTTACAACAACCAAAAAACCTACTACTTATAAACCAAATACAACCATTAAACCAATAAATCAGCAATCTACGAAAAAACCATCAACAACAACTGATCCTAGTGATCCACAGGTAACAACTTCACCAACCACTAGCTATCAAACACAATCACCTACAACAAATGATACTTGTACTTCTGAAGGATTTTTCCCAGATTCTAATGACTGCAACAAGTTTTATAGATGTGTTGGAAATGGAAAGGGATTTACTAAATATAACTTCAATTGTGGTCCCGGAACTGTCTGGGACCATGTCAATAATGTATGTAATCATCCATGGGCAGTGGATAGAGATTGTTCAAAATCGACTCCTTCGTCTACTCCTGAATCCTATTCAACGGAACCTAGCAGTACTGAAATTTCAACGTTGAGTCAAACTAATAGCCCAGAAATAACTACTGCATCATCCGTCAGTCCGTCTTCTCAAACAACAATTAGTAGTCAAAGTACCCAAACTTCAGCATCTACTTCTAGTCAAGGAACTTTAACCACTAGTCAAGTATCAACATCTCAAACATCTACTAATAACTCCACTGCACCTTGTTATACATCACCTAAGCCACCAAGCAAAATAGTGTGTAATAAAAGTGGATTCTTCCCTCATCCAGATGATTGCAAAAAGTTCTATAGATGTATTGATTGGGACGGTGATAAAGGTGAACGATTTTCCGTGTACCATTTCGATTGTCCACAAGGAACTATTTTTGATCCTAGCTTAAATGTATGTAATCACGAAGCATCTGTATACCCTCCGAGAGATTGTTCTGGTTCGAACACTCCACAAAATAGTTCAACCCCTGTTTCTCAAACTACGACTACAGAAATAACTACGGTAACAACTGAAGGCCAAACCGAAACTACAGGGCCTTCTGAAACAAAACCTACTACAGAGTTACCTGAAACAGAACCAACTACACCTAATCAACCAGAAACAAATCCCCCGACAACTAATCCTCCGGGAACTGATCCATCGACGACTAATCCAACTGAAATAGATACGCCAACGACTAGTCCTACAGAAACAAATCCACCAACAACAAGTCCAACAGAAACAATTCCACCGACAACAAGTTCATCAGAAATAAATTCACCTACGACTAATCCAACAGAAACAGATCCACCAACGACAAATCCAACAGAAACCAATCCACCAACGACGAGTCCAACAGAAACCAATCCCCCAACGACAAGTCCAACAGAAACTAATCCACCAACAACCAATCCAACAGAAACAAATCCACCAACAACGAATCCAACGGAAACGAATCCCACAACGAATCAACCAGAAACCACACAACCTGAAACTAATCCTACTGAACCAACAACAGATGCAACAACAATCTCACCAGAACCTTCAAATTCTACAGACAAGTGTCCTACCTTAGAACCTGATCAAGTATCTTTAGTGTGTCCAACAGGTTTTAGAAGACACCCAAAAAATTGTAACCTATTTTATCAATGTACTATAGCAGATAATAATGATATAAAGGTTTTGGTTCTCGCGTGTTCAAATGGTACATATTATGACCAAAGAAAAATACAATGTTTACCACCAAATGAAGCTGAATCATGTCCATTGAACAATGAAGGTCGATCAGAACCACTTGAGGATATACTGCCAACCGTAAGTTATTCAAATATAATTATCAAAGAAATCTTAAACAAAATCTATGTTTATATTATATAGGTCCAGATTCAACCTTATCGACAATTATGTCCATCAGAAGGCACATTTGGTTCTCCAGACGATTGTCAAAGTTTTGTTAAATGCAGCAGAAATTCTAAAGGAAAACTCAGTGGTAACATTTTAACTTTAAATTGTTAAACGAATTTTGTTCATTAACTTTATACTATTCATTTATTTTAGGTAATATGTATCAGTGTCCTGAAGGCCAGACTTTTTGGGAAACATCTAAAAAATGTGAAAAAAATCGAAAAATTTCATTATGCAATAAACCCGGCCGAAAATTAAATTGGCAGACGAGTTTAGCGCCTGTACTTGGTGAATTATGAAAAACTAATTTATTAATTGAATTTTTGAAGAATAATTTTTAGCTCAATCTAAATACATGTTAGCATAAGATACTGATAATAGCTAATAAGTTAATACGGATTTTATTTTTAAGTTGAAAATTTGTAATAATTTTGAAAAATGTTTCAAAGATTTTCCTAGGCAACAAATTCAAGATTGATTTTACTATATTTAGATTGTGAGAATATGAAAAGAAAATCAAACTAGATATTTTAGTAGTATCCTAATGTTAGATTTTAGATCACTATTCAATTTATATGATTATCTCATGAATCATTGGCATTGGTTGAATAGTGTATGTTTAAAGCATGTGCGATTAATTTCAAAAACAATGTGCCATACTAGAGAAGTATTTTTGTTTTAAGTTGTATTAATTTTTGAAACATTTTTTAAATATTGCAAATGAATACAATGTAAGTTTTATATTTATTTTTAAATACAATAATGTGATTAGTTTATAACTTATTTTATCTTACTTGTAAATTGTGTACATACGTTTTTTTATGTAAAATAAAAACATATTTTTACATATAATTTATTGCAAATGTGTAACATTATTTTATTTGTTGTTATTTATTTTAGTGTAATATCTTTTTGAAAATAGCAATAACTAAATTGTTTCATTTATCATAATATTTAATTAATCGAAACATAATAATTATTGTATAATCGTTTTTATCTACATACAGACATAAAATAACCGCTAAATCAAATGAGGTACCTACACAAGATAGTTTATGCATATGATATTTATGCCAACTATTATAAAGTCGCTATATTTACTCGATATGTTCGATCAATGTAGGTACATTTAGAAACCGAAACGTATATAAAATATTTTCAAGAAACTATAAAATCCATATTTTAAAAATACCAGGTGGTTATCTTATACCTATACTGTACTGAAATTATTAAATCATAAAATTAGCATCATATAATGAACAAATTATAAAAATTATTCATTTTTAATAATATTGAATGTTATACATTTATACTATTGATTTACGAAATAGCCTTTTGTGTTTCAATCAAATATCCAATGCTAAATCTAATAATTATCAACTATAACTATCAATCAACTTTCAACTAAAATATAATATATATTATATATTAATAATCAATAGTCAATACTTGAAATATTACTAGTATAAATTATTCATAGTAATAGATTATTTTTTAAGATAAATAAAATACCACTCAAGCATAATATATAATTCGTATTATATTTTATTTTAATACTTATTTGACACAAATAAAAAAATTATAGCTTAACGTTGATGAAATAAAACATTTAAAATTATTTAGAATTTTCAATTCAATAATCCAATATTTTTTAACAGTCACGTTACAAAATTAAACACTCGTAAAATTTGAAAATTTTCAATAGTTAAATATTTTTATCGTTTTATTTCGTAAATATCATCTAGTCGATTTTTACGTTAGTTTTTTACCTTTATGAGTGCTTACTTAAATCACTGGCTTAGAATGATAATTCGGTGTTTCGTGGAATTTTGATATTTTAAATAAATATATCTATTTTGAAAACATGTAAGTGTAGTGATTAAAAATGTTTATAAATAATAGTAAATAAGCATGATTAAATGTTTTATCGTAACAACTGTGTAAAACAAAATGTAAAATAAAGACACATGATTAATGATTTTCTTACTATTTACTTGAACTCCTAGAAATTTTTATAATATAAAATTAATTATTTGCAATAATTAAGAGTACCTAAATAAATAAATAATTTAATACATTTATCAAAATATAAAATTCCAAAATTAATAATAAATAAAGTTTTAATGAAAAGGTTTAAGTGTAAATTTTAATAAACTAATACCCTTGGAAAGTCGTATTTTTCTATTAAATTCTAATTTTTAAAATTACTTATTGTCATTTGTATTGTTCTTTTCTATAGTATCCAGTCTATACTCTATAAAATAATATACCAATTTAAAATTAATAATTATATTATTATATATAACAATAAAATAGGACTTAAATACATATTACACACATTTAAAAAATAATTTAATTCAAGTCATTCGGTATAGTATCAAATAAATAAATTTAATTATATAATTTAAGTACAAAAATATTGGTACATAATCAATTATTTTTCTTGAATATTCATTCAAAATATCTTGTCAATTCTGTTTTTATATTTGTTGTTGTTGTCTTGCGTGCATACCTTATTTGTAGCGGCATTGTTCTTAAAAAATTTATCAAAATTAAAATGTAACAATATATATTAGACACCTATTCCAGCAGTATTTAATCGATAACAATTTATCAAATTGATATAGGTTGAACATTCTTATTGGTGTTTATTTAAACACACTTTCCAATAAAATGTATTTAAAACTACGATAAAACAATATTTATTTTGTTTAAAACGTTTAAAATGCCTGTTTTGAACATTAATAAAAAAAAATATTCGTTTAAAAAGTTTTAAATTTAATAATAATCAAAATCCTTCAATCTATATATGCATACATATACCTATAATATTATGTACCTAATTATACAATAAACAGTGCTCGAATTGGGGGGGGGTGCGCTGGGGGACGGATCTTCTCTACTATTTTGAAATATTTTGACAACTCCCCCACTAATAATATTTTACAGTATACGTGTTATATAGTTTGGGGGAACGCTCATTTTTTTAAAAAGCCTGATAGCACCCTTTCTTCTATTTTTCCAATTCGACCATTGACAATAAATATTCAATTTTCATACAGATAATATTGGTTTTATATATTAAATTTTGAACACTGAATATATTTTAATAATGTCATTATTTAAAACAACTCCAACCCTATAAATGTTCAACGAAAAATGTTCATTAGCTTTATCATCTTTATTAATTTACCAATATGCATTAGATATATGAAACAATAAACAAATAATATGGGTAACAATATTATCTAGCACCCTATTTTATCATATTTTGATATTTTTTCACGTTCTATGAGTTATTAAAAAAATTAATTTTTTTTTAAATTTAAAATAACTATTAATCTTATAAAAATCAATATATAAAAAAGCGGTCAGATGATGTTGTTATTATTTTTAATTAGCATTTATTTTTTGTTTCATCTTTCTAAGATTTTTTCAAGTTGATAAAATTGAGAAATGCATTAACATATATTGTGAACATATATTTTAAACAAATATCCTGATTCGTGATTACACCAACAATAAAAAATGACTGTTTTTAATTACTTTTAAAATATATTTAAATATTTTTAGGTTGGATTTTAATTTTCCTTAACATTTGATAAGAATTGCCTTTATAAAAACCCACAAATATCGAATGTAAAGGACGTCTCACTCGCGATTTGTAAGAGATGCTCTACAGGTAATATTAAGCACTTTAAAAAGTCTTTAATGTTCTTTTTTCCATAAAACATAAAATGTACAAAATGCAGACCATTTATTATTTTAGAAAATATATTTCGTAATGAATCTCATACCTCGTATAGTATAGCTAGGTCATTCCATGATACGTAAACCGGAGGTATTCCATTTTTTCCGGCAATCGGATAAACGGAATCCTTATCCTTGGAAACCTGTAAGTTATAATTTTTAATAAATACATAGGAAACACAAAATTATTTTATTATATTATTGAAATTCCCCCTCCCTCGTATCTACCCTTCTTTGTCTTGTGTGAATATCAGGGATCTTAATTATCCCTATATATTGGTATATAAAATTATATACCTATATATAATTATTTTGCACAAATTGCATCAATAAATGTACTTCAAAAATTAAAAATATTTCACCGAAGAAAATGTACATACATAATATATATATAAATAATAATGTATTTTATTTATTTATTTATTTATTTATGTATTCTAACGTTAATTTATTTAAAACCCTATGCATATTTTAAGTAATTTATTTTGTTATATGAGATTCAAATTGGATACCTCATCACATTGTACAACGTATTCATTCCAAGATATATGATCAGGCAACTTCTCATTTTTTTTAGGAACCGAACTAATTGAATTCTTATCACTCGAGACCTATAAATATTTTGTTAATACACACATTTTAAATAATTAATTGAAAAATTATTACAGTTACTCAACTTGCCCTAATAGCAAAAAGTAACTTAAAGGGGCTCACGACTGCCATATATTATGTTAAAAACGACAATATTTTACTCTGATATTAATTTTCAACACATATTTGTATTCTTTACAACTTGCTTGAAATGTCATCGTACTAAGAATATTTTTTATTGTAATAGTAGTGGTTTGAAATTTCAAATATTCGAAAGTTTGCTTAATTTCTAATACAAATAATGTTCGAAGTATTCTTGGTACGATACCTTAAGAGAGTTATGAGGATTCTATCGATGGTGTAATTATTATTATTCGAGTACGGATTTTGACGTTAGAATTAGAATCGTCTATTTTAATGAAAAATATATATTTTATCGTAGCTGTAAAATATATCACTTACATACGCGCGTAGATACGTGTAATAGCTCCCCATATAATTTCAATACGGGTTATTAATTAACACAATTCACATAAGCATAAAGCCGCCCAATTAATGAATAAGAAATTGCCTATATAATACACCTTAATACACAGCAGTTGCGAGGGCCCATTAAAAGTTAATTTTAAAATATATTTATATATATATAATACATAAATATATATATAATGATATATGAGTATGTTCAGTTTTCATTTTAAAGAACTATAATAGATACCTACTTAACAATTATTTTATTTTCGAGACTTTATTAAAATTTTTTTTTTTACTCCTCTGTAAAATTTGGTTTCGTTAACCCTATTTACACGTGCGACGTGCACCTTTGCAAATTATATTGTATATATTATTAGGTACTAATATATATTTACCGCAGGCGGAGTTTTGACATTCGGACGTTTTTGGTCACGTTCACTGCATTCTACTGATCCATCACCGTTTGATTTGTCTGATATTAAGTTGGAATATTCAATATAGCGATACAATCTTTTGAGCAAAAACACCATTTTTTTTTGACATTCGTGTTGACATATCTAAAACGTACATAATATAATATATCAAATAAAACGAAAGCTGTTATTAATTATTGTCAATTGATAATTTATGTATATATAATAATATATTATATATCTATAGGGGTATATTATACTTACAGGCTCGGAGTCACCTATTACCGAAGTTCTGTGTTTTCCGACTTTATACTCTACTTTGACGTAAGAACTATACGTTACGCTCGACTTTAATGGGATTTTCATCATTTTTGTAATATCGATCAGTTGATCTTTAAATGATTTTTCAGGGGGAATCTCCATAAAGTATTTAATCATATCTTGATGATTCATGTGATCGCCAATCGACAACTAAAATATTAAATTATTTTGATTTGTATTTATTTGCAATCCACTTATTATTACATTACAGTATTCCTGCAGTGTGATACGTAAAATACAAAAATTATTGTTTAAGGCTGATGGAGCATAAAATTTGGAGTATTGGAAATTCATTATATATGGAATGTCTATGCATTATACATTAATGAAAGTTAGTGTGTGAGATCTATAATAATTAAAAATTAAAAACATTTTAAATGCTCCCTAAATTTTCCCCCTATAAACCTAGGTACTAATTTACGTGTAAAAACTGCGAAAAAAAAAAAGTACTTCCAGTGGTTTAATTTAAACTTTATCAAAATATTTGTGTTCATTAACCTTTTTAATAGGTTATGTAGATAAAATATTTAATGTTTTACAACTTACCAAATATATAATTGAAAAAATATTTTCTTATTTTTTAAAAATAATTTTGGTTTTAATACTTGTTAAATTAAAAAAAAAATATATATATATATATTTTCCCTACATAGGTATCCCATAAAAATAGTTAATAAATGCATACATACTATATTAAAATAATATGTATATATATTATATATAGTATATTTAAAACAGTAAGTGACATCGGGAAGTACATAAACTAATATTCTGCTTCAGCATAATAATTATTGATCTAAAACCACAAAAAATATAGGGTACTCCAACAACCTTAAAGATAATACTATTTATAAATAGCTATAACAATATACATATAAATATATATATATGTTTAATTAATTATGAAATAATAATGAAGGACTTTTTTTGAATACTTACATATACTATTATTAACTATTTGTAAAATGTAGATACAAATTAATCTACAATAATTAAATAAGCTACGTTTATAATATTTAATAAAAAATATATTATTATTTAAAATGTATTAGATATTACTATAATTTTAGATACCGTATCGTGAGCAATTTTTTTTTTTCCATTAATTTTGGTTGATTTATTTTTATTCTCGCGTGCTAAGTTCTTTTTAGGAACGTCAACCTATAATACATCATATTTAAAATATATTCATCTAAATAATAATAATAATAATTAATAATTTTATTAAACAACGAAATTCATAAAATGTCAGTAAACGCCATTTTAAGACATCACTGCTGCAGAATGTATACATTATCAAATAGGGACGTACTGGCATCCCTATTTTAGATTTTTAGCGGAGCGAGTGGTCTTACAATGAAGTATTTTGTTTCTGTTAATAACTTTTCAAGCAAAAGACTTGATCCAATAGTGGCATGTTTATCAATTTTCCATTACAAAATTTGATCAGGGTGGTACTTTTTTTCTCATCCTCCCTCAACAAAATGTATAGAACAATTCACTGCGACTTCAAACTTAATACGCATTAAACATTTTTCTCGCAATATTTTATTATTCAATTAAAATTATAAATATAATTGTATAACATGATCAATGAAATATGATCATATTAAATTTTCAGGTTTTTGGAATTACAATTTTTTCTGAAAAACTAACATTCTGCAGGTAGTGTTTTTTTATTGATACTTGTATAAGTTTCTGAAAAAATCTAAAAATTATTTCTCTAAAGTGCAATCTATATATATCTACAATTTCTAGTACCCATATTATAAACTACAAAAGCACTCCTTTAACTCCCCTCCCTCCCCCCAAAAAAAATAAAAAATAAGAAAAAAATAAATATCTATTATTATATTACTTATACATTTCTTGTTTGATAATATTTGCAAAATCTAAAATACACAATTTATATTACATAGATTATTATTAAACTCCCGGTTTTCGATAAATACACCGCGAATATTTTTATGTTATTGTTAAATAGTCGGCGAATAGGAATTAATACAACCTGGTAATGACATTTTGCTGAAACCGGTAGAAAATATACAACTATACCTAACTCCCGAGTAAAGGAAGAAAAAATAGATTTGGAAATCTGACTGAATTTCCATCTGAAATATATTCTATGGACACCCTAGAGCCATCAGTCATGTAACTATTATATAATGTATTACTATTTATTATTGAGCTATAATATATAATATTATATATCTACTACTACTAATATAATATTATATACTTACCATAATTAAGTTTTGAATGAGTAGTGATTGAGATAAATATAAATCTACAGATATGACAGATTAGAGGTACTTAAATATTAACCGTGAAATTTTAAATTATTATAGATACATAAATTTTCTTGACACTCATCTAAAAACAATCCAAAAATTAGTTTGTTATTTTCACCATCAAACTCGTTTAATAATCAATTGTCAAGGTGACAACACCCACGAATAAAACATGTACCTATACAAATACAAACCAGATACCTATTATTTATTAATATTTTTTTTTTACGAATTATGATCTAGAGCTATAACAGACCTAGATTACATTATTTTACATGATATCAATAAACAGTGTGTTTTAAAATTACAATGGATACAATGAATTGTAATGCAATAATTACCCATTCGTTCCAATTTAATTAGGTTTGTTTTATTGGTCATCATTTATTGCAAGTTGTAATACACATCCTAAACGACTTTTTATAATTTGAAAATTAATTTTTGAACTTAAAACATGGTCATGCGAAGACTTCAGATCCAGGATGCGTAATTTTTACGCGTTTATAAATTCATTTATTTTGAAAAGTATATGCATTGATATAGATTATAAACTGATCGACTGCAAAGTTCCTAACGAAAATGTGTACCTACATACTTAAACTATTTTTCAGATATCCAAGTGACTTTACTATATATAATACTATCCTTACCTCATAAAATCCTTTAAGCAATATATACATTAATTTATAATTATCCTTACAAATAATAATTTAATTCCTTTCTAATTTTTTATTATAAAAAATAATCAATACATTTCACTAAAAAATGTGTAAAATTAAATTAAATTATAATATATTATAAATATTAAATACTATGTATTTATTTTTTAAATAATTAAAACAATTTCTATAGATTATGTCAATAACAACCGCATGAAACCATCAGACCGACACTTACTTTGATATAGAAATAATTAGGTACCGAAGACACGATATCTCAAAAAAGTTGTAAGAAACCTATTAATATTTAAGCTTTATTATTAGAATACATATTTGGCGTGTTGATGAAATTAACATCGTCTAATTAAGTAAGAAATATAAATTTTTTCATGGTTGCAAAATATATTGCTGTCATTAAGGGGCCTTCACAGTTCACACCACATAATTCTAAGGAGTATTACATAGGCAATTTAATATTCTTTCTTTGTATGGCTTTGTCACTCAAATACCAGATCATTGAAGTAAATGTTATACTCCTATAATTCTATAGGCATTAATTTGATTTAAATTAAGTGAAGTAGAAATTTTTTTTTTTTAAACATTCAAAATCAAGTTTTACATAATTAAAAAATGTATTAGAATGGCAATAAAAAAATATAGTGGAGAAAAATATTAGAAGCAGTATAAAATTTTTGAAAACAATTCTCTGTTTTTCACAGACTCGTATTATTTTCTGATTATATTTTTCAAACATAATTAGAATTTTTATCTAATCTTAAGTTTTACTATTGTCATATAATAAAAATTAACGTGTTATATGGGGATATAACTGCGTAATTTAATTTGGTTACTTTATTATATTGTTTAAACAGTCTTATTTTTCTTATTGAATTACGACCTTTCTTCTATGATGGTCAATAGGGTTCCCGGGGTATAGTTGGTTCGAGCAAATCGACAGGAATGTATTTAATTAATTATCGGAATTAATATTTATAATGTAACTATGAATGGTATTATACTATTAAGAATTAATTTTGTTTGTTTGTAAATCGTTACCACATCACATATATATTTCGCAGTAATTTATCTGATAAAATTATTTATTTTCAAACCAGTAATGAAATGAAACCTGAAGGAAAGGTGCAATTATCCTGTGATCCCTAGCCTTCTGGGAAGGGGTGACTAACCAGCAACAAAACTACTGTCAGTAGCCTCTTCGGTATCGGAGATAATTACACACGAATGTAGGTTGGATACATTTGGGGGAAAAGTTGTATTAAATAATTATAATTGTGCGAACCTACTGTGGAGGGATAACTAGACAGTAACAAAGTCACTGTAAGTGCCCTGAACGACAGCAAGGACAATTATGTGAATTATTTTATGTGTCAGATACAACTGAACCTAAGAGGATAGAATCTATATTATAATATTATTATTTATTATATATGTATATTATTATATAATATCTATAATCTACATTATTAGTAAGTCTTTTTATATATATAGATTTGAAGGAATAGTGATCTGATTTTCCAATAAAAGAAAATTTCCGTCTCCTATTTTGAGTAAAATCTCAGCGAAATCCCAGCAGATCTGTCACCTTTCAAATAGACCCTAATATTTTTATGAAGTGCAACTTTCTGGATATGTGGCCACAAATATGAAGCTTTTAGGCACGACTTTACTTCATGAGCCCTTGTACCCCTAGGTATAACGGGTAATGTTTGTCCAAAATCTCCTGCTTACAGCACAGTGACTCCACCCATCAAGCTATTATATCCTTTTAAATCTTTTAATGTTCTATTGAGAGCTAAGTAAGCTAAAAACAATTGAAATCATTACCCGGGAAACTCGAATAAACAAATTACATTAACAATTTACACGTAAAATGCCCATTTTTTGTCCATTTCAATCCCTTAAAATCAAAATTTTTCAAAATCCTTTCTTAACGGGCCTCTACATTATGAAACGAAACTACAGACCAAATTTCATCTTCATAGCTTCAGCGGTTCCGGCTAGGCGATGATGAA
>JAIPRL010002145.1:0-65382 GCA_025469235.1 Pemphigus obesinymphae | reverse complement strand
ATATTTTTAAATTGTTAGATATTTTTTTTATTAAAATTTCCTATATAGGTAATATAGAACCCCTAAAATTTGTATATGTGACGTCCTCTTAAGTGTAACGATTAGTACTTTTCATTGGTTACGGCCTATATGGGCCTTTTGATCAAATCGCGGACTAGGCCTTTTGATGCCAGTCCGACACTGGTTATGCAATAATCTAAACTTTTCACTGGTTCATTACAGCCGATTAAATACGTACCAAAATAAAAGTTTACTGATAAAAAAAGGACATATCCGTGGATATGACATCTTACTGTAGTATAATATTATTTCTCGATTAATAACAATATTCCATTGTTTTTGGTAGTTTTCCTTTACGATTACAGAAACTACTGGGGAAATCGAAAAAGGTTCTGTTTAAATTATCAACTAGAAGATATTTTCTATCAGACAGCCTTTTGCTCGAAAACTCCTACTAAGTTCCACCGGAAAAAAAGTATATATAAGTACATTACCTGGGTACATAAAAAAATAAATCTTAAATTATCTAAAAAGTAATCAAAAACTTTTTAATTTTCATCACGTCAATATAGTGCTATATATCTATAGTAAATATTTAGTGTGAATTTCAAGTCTCTGGCTTGATTACGTTCCGATATATAACGATTGTTGGTCATTTTCGGTATAGCATTCCTTTATGCCGAAGACAATTATCAGGGTAATCGAAAAACGATCTCACTAATGTATCGACTATAGAACCAATAAACCTATTTGTTATCAAAGAAGCTGTTTATCCCAAAAGTCCTGCTCAACTTCTTTTACCCCGCATCTTTTAACGCCCATATCGAGGAAATAGTAAACAAGACTATACAAACAATCCGTGGCATGCTTTACCCTATCCTGAATAGACGCAGCCCAATACCGACTACAATCGCACTTAGAATATTCCAAATGTATATCAGATCCGCCATATCTTACGTTGGCCCAGCATGGGGGCTCTTAATATTCAAGATAAACTGGTCCAAACTGGAGGCCGTCCAAAATATTGCTCTTCGGACAATATCAGGCTCCCCCTGGTACGTAACAAATCAAACATTACGACACTCATCAAGACTTCCTCCTGCAAGAATTTATTTTAAAGTCAGCTAAATCCCTCTATTATAAAGCATCATTTTCTTCCTTCCACCACCTCCGAAACCTAGGCAAAACAGAAGCAATACCTGTCACCATACACAAACACCGACTCATAGATTGGACAACATAATCAAATCTCCTCTCATGGTTAAATCTCAAAAGTCAAAACCACATATATCCTGCACATCAATCCACTTATAATAGGCGTATCGCCTGAAATAAGTTGTTAGGCCCCGTGCCATCATGCAAACAAGGAATGCAAAATTTTACCCCTAAAACAAAATGTGTATTCATACTAAAAATAAACGTACAACCGCGCGTCATCGTCGCGAGCCAAATACCAAATTCCTATATTATTGCTACACACGTTCAGAATTTTGAAGAAAAAAAATTGTATATACGACCACGAATTAACTACTATACAATGCGCAAATGGTTCGCGAAAATTCGAGGGCACAACTCGGGACCGGCCATTTTTCTAAGGGTGGGGGGGAGGGCCCTCAGGTCTTTTCCCTCGGCTCCGGGCGGCCCGACTACGTACTGCTAAGTTCAACGGGATCGAGAACGGTCAATGCATATTCAAGCATATTCGGCTGTAAAACTCCCTGCCCGCGAAAATGGGCCCTTATACGGCCCGTACTCGACCCAATTACCCGGTGAATGCGATGTATACGAAACTACTCTAACGGGCACTAGTGCGAATCGTTCGAGTTCGAACTATATCTGTGCGTAGAAAGGGCAACCGTATAGGCTGTATAGAAGCCGTCGCGTAGTGGAGCGCAAAGCGAGCACGCCGCGACCGACCGACCGACCGACCGACGGGAGATGATGGCCTGCAGGAGCCATTTATCGGCCGGGGCGCGCGCGATGAGAGAGACGGCGACGTGTTTGCGGCCGGTAAGAACAAAAATAATGTATATTACAGGCAGCCGACAGGAGAGTGTACGTATATTATTTTATAATATATTATACGTACGAGACTTTGCACCTGCTCACGGGGCAGCAGCCGTCACACCGATGCCGGCGGGTACTGGCTGGGAGAGCTCGCGCGACTGGCGCGCGCCACCGATCCACGGCGGCGGCTACGATCTCGCCACCCACTACGACGCGCGCGCGCTCGGTCGCTCGCTCGTTCAGCCATCTAGCTCGTACTTACACGTATAATAATAATAATAATAATAATATACGTGTGTGTGTGTGTACGCGTGAGTTTTACGCTCGTGTGTGTGTGTAAATACTATTGTGCGCGTATATGCGTGCGCGTTTGTTCGTTGAATATAAAATATCATTTGTATACTGTCGTTACGATGCATCTCCAATGCGCCTAGGCCAACATTATATTCCGTGACGATCACGCGTTTTCGTACATTAAAAAGGGGTTATATTTTCGTATTGTCCTCGGGATATATATGACAATAGTTAGTACGTGGCGTAGGAAGACTATAGAGCTGTATTATTATTATTATTATTATTATATATTGTCGACGGTGCACGCGAAAATCTGTTCCTTTCCGTCCTCGTGTTCCTTTGTCCGCGGCGCTCCCGTGGATTTTTTCGACACTCGTCGACGCGATTAACATTATTATTATTATTATTATTATTATTATTATTATTATGCACAATAAATATTTTTCCCCGATTCGCGCCGAAACCGGCCGAAAATCGCGTCGCGTCCGAGTATTGTATAGCGGCCGCCGATGGGAGCCAGCGTGAAAACCGGGAGGTAGGGATTCGAAAATTCTACAGGACGCCGCACGCCCGCTTTTCGAGGGACATTGTGTGGGCAATTTTAAGGGTATTTTTTAGAAAAATTTAAATTTCACGGTTGAAAAATATTTAAATCTATTTCGGAAATAATTGAAAAACAATCCTATACCATACGTATATGTAAACATATTTTTATTGTGAAGTATTAATAAATAATCATTAAAAACTATATGTGTAGGTAGTCAAAACGTGTTTCGGGAGACGCACGTTTCTGAGAAACTGAGTGAATGTATCATTTAATAACCACTATAAAAATGTTAACATCGTATAATGATCTACATTTTTGAACGGGCGATTTTCAATAAAATTATTAAAAGTCCACTTACAAGACTTTGAATTTCCCAGAATTTTCTATTTTCAAGATTCTTATAACTCGACTATACTAATTGAAATTCGCCCATGTAAAAATTTAGATCATCTTATGATGTTTTGACTAGTTTTTAGTAATTATATCTTAATACTTCACAATACAAACACGGCAGTGTTGCGTCCTCTCAAGCACCGATAACTAATTGTCGAAGTGATCCCCAAATAAGTGGGGGGGAGGAGGAGGGCTGGTATGAATATAACTCGAGACTTGGCCGACTGGTGTGAAATTAAAATTTTCCATCCATCGTGTGAAAAAATTTTTACCTAATCTATATACATCTACATTTCCAATCTTAAAAGAATACAATTATAACAAAGTTTAAAAAAAGCATATTAGATAAAAAACAGATAGGCAATCGTAATTTGTAGGACAATCAATTTTTACTGAAAAGTTTTAGTTGAAACCCCTGAAGTTAGTTTTTGCTTTAATAATTTTAAGTTTCTAAATTATAGTCTAAACTAAGTGCTTAATAACAATCTATCCTGAACAGTTTTGACTAATTTTCAGGGTACTTAAGTTGTATTTAAAATTTTAACATTGAAATATATACATATAAATTTAATTAATTGCATAATTGTTAAAATATATGAATAATTAATATCATAGATAGGTGTATAATTTAAGGAACAATCGATTCTGGGATAAAGTGTTGTTAGTAGTAATACAAGTTAGTAAATACAAATAATTAGCAAGAGTTATAAATGTTAGAATGTTAGTAAATACGAATATTAAAAATAATTTGTAATCATTTTCAATATATTGTCGATTATTCCTATTAATTTCCTAGAAAATGAGAGTTCATATAATAGGTATTGATGATTTATAGAAAAATTATGCATAAAACATTGGTCTCTGCTTTTGACTCCTTATTTTGCTTTCTTTTTCACGCATTTATATATAATATAGATTTACATTGTATAATGTATGTATATATTAGGTATATAAAGCTTGGTATATAGATAATAGATATAAGAATAATTTTCGATTCCTATGATCTTTTAAGGATCCCATCCTTGATTTTATCGTCTTTAATAAAACAAAAAATACTTTGAATACAATTATATTTTCTATCATAAAAATTTAAAAACTCACGTGAATATACTGTGAGAGAATGATAAAATAATATAACAGATTTAACGAAACTCATATAAAACAGTTAACAGAATAATATTTTAACTCCAGGTTATGCAGTTTTATGAAAAATCATGAAAACTAATAAAATGTTCACAGTTTTCGTTGCACCCTATGTGAAAAATGAGGTGATACTTCAAGGAGAAAATGCAGTTTAGGATAGCTCTTCGGAATCAGCCACTATAGGCTAGGGGTCGTTTTCAGTAACAATACACTATAACAAATGTCTGACTTCGACTATATTAATATGTTGAAATGTTTTTTTCATGATTTGCCGAATATTATTTTTGGTTGATAATCATTATTTACAAAACTTCTAAATCATATAGTAATCCGATACAATTGTATACGGTATAATATATTATATTTACATATATTTAGTTTTTTTCATATAGTTACTTTGAAAATTCATCATGGGATAGGTATCAAATTACTGATCAAAAATGCATTACAAATATTATCCATTGTTATCGATTATAAAACACAATGAGATCTATAATATTTTGTTATAGAAAAAAAAATTACCTTTACTAACGATGACCACCAGGCTTCACCGAAGATCACCTGGTATTTACGAATATATATACAATGTATACATATATATTATTATACTGTAACGAGTGTTCTTATTTGTGTATACTTGGCGGTGGCCCTAATTTAATAAATCAATATGTATATACTTAGTTTTTGATAAGTGAATGTCAAAAATTTCGACAATTTAAAGAGAAATAACTTTTTTTAAAACCGGTTGAAAAGAATCAATTATAATTTATAACGATCGTCGAACATCTGATTATGCGGTAGAAATAAATAATGATAATTTATTATAAAGGAAAATTGCGCTAATATGTATTAAACAATCATATGGAATGAATTTTAAATAAAACTATAAACTATAAAATAATATTATACTCGTTTTGTACATATTTCGTATAGTTCGTAGTGTATATTATATTACAATTTAAATAATTATTATTAATTCAACGATAACATTAAATTACTGTTTAGCTGAGTCATAGAAAATAATTTCGAGAAAAATAAACTCATCCCTGTTCTACACTATACGTTTTACTTTATTTGGTTAGGAATATGCAATTTTGTTAATCGAGCAACCATAGTGTAAATATTAAATTTTAAAATAGAAGTCAAAATAGTGCCAGAGAAATAGAATATCCGTTGACGGGGGCGTTTATATAGATGTTGGATCGTTCCCAAAAAGACATCCTAACTATAGTCGTACACGGTTGATTACTTATATACTTTTTATATATATATAATTAAATATATTAAATTTCATAAATTTCACTGATATTCGTAAAAATAAATTTGAAAAGTTGTTAAGAAAAATAAAAATAAAATAAACATCATTGTAAACCCACTATAACTATCTCTATCCGTTCAGAATTTAAATTACTAGTTGCCATATGCATTATCATACGAACTAGATGGTGAATATATGAGTATATAAGTGATAATCTTCGATTATACACATTGAGTGAATACGGTTTGTAAATAGTATAACAAGGGTAGCGAAACTTTTTTGGTTCAAATACCAACATTTTGCAATTATATTTTCAAAAAATGTTTACATGCCGAAAAATATTTTCATTAAGTAGATACTATAGAGACTTACATGGCAAAAAATAGACCAACTCGATCGTATTAGAGAGTCGTATTCAATACTCAACCCAATTCAACAAGGCCCGAAAAAATTTTACTCAACAATCAATAATTTAATTCCAGTTCAAAAATATACGAAAACATTTGGCATAAAAATGTTAAATATTAATATTAGAATTATTCTAACCCGATTCGAAAACTTTTGAAACCCGACTGACCCAGCACGTTTTGACCAGAACAAAAATAATCAATCTGACCCAAGTCGATCCATGCAGGATTCTAATAATAGTACCCAAAGTAAAAAAAATTAAGCCAGCAAAAGATATTTTATTCTTTATTTTATTTGTGAGCTGGTTTTATTATTTTATCATATATTTAAAAATCAAAAGTACCTACTATTATTTATTAGTAATTAAAAGTATAAAAATAATTTTAAATAAAAGAAAATTTTAAGAAGTTCTATGTTTTTGCATGTCACTGATTAATGTACCACTTTTGGCATACGTGCCATAGGTTCGCCACCACTGTAATATAATATGAAAAAAAAGGTTTTCAAAATAATAAATTTAAGTATTATATTCTAATCATTCTGGTATATTATATGTTATAAGTTATGACATTATAAAATATAATATACTAAGTTTCATTGCATAAGTATAGACGAATAATAATTGATAACACATTTAAACACTATAGTGAATTATATTGTATTAATCACACATGTGCAGACGTATAGTATTTTTATATAATGAGAAAAATCTTTTATTAGTGCAAAATAACTATATAATACCACGAAAAAACTATAAAAATCTGGTTTCTAAATCTTGAAATTTTGAAATAAAAAAGTGCAATACATAATAAAATTATCATTAAATCGTAATAAATGTTTTAAATCCCTTGTATTTGATAGCTAAATAATCGATAATATTCGATTTGTAGATTAAACCGTAATAACAGTTCGATGTAAAACGATACTCTTCTGAAACGAACTCGATTTTGTTCATAAAAAAAAAAAAATACGACGAAGCCACAATATCGTATTTTTTCAAAATAAGACTAAATAATTGAATTCTCAATTGTCCTACGGATAATTAAACTCGACACAGTTATGCATAATGTAGTTCATACAATAGTAAATTAATTCATTCAATTATTTAGAGTAAATCGTAATTTACCATAATTATTGTCCAAATCAATAACTAAACAGATATATTTGAGATATTCATAAAGGTAGTCAAATCATCATCTAATGAACTTCCTAAATATATAAATATTGTAAATTATATTTACATATATATTTAACCGCGTACCTTTATTATTATTTACACCAGTACGAACTAAACATTTCTCAAAACTGTTAAAATTTGTTTAAAATTGTAAAACCTCGAATTGTATTTTTAAAATTTACTCACAACAATATTTTCTAAATCAGAATGGACATTGATAAAAAATCACACGCGTCCTTATATATTTTTCTCAAAATATAGATCAAACATATTGCAAATGTAGCTCAGTATGTATAGTATTGCAAGATTTTTCAGATTTATGCGCTACATTCTTGATTCTTCCACTCTGAATTGAAACAATATTCCCAACGAGCAGTGTCACCACCATAACGTAATATAAATCTGAAAATCGTTGCAAGAATATACTGATCGGCATATTTTTCAAAATGTCAGACACACCTACTTGAGTATGCCGGCCAGTCCTTTCTGATTTAACTTATTCTGTGGACAGGACTTTCAGAGTCACTATTTAAATACTGATTAATCTAGCACCCTGAAAAAATTGACCCGAAAAGCACCATATATGACCTCAACTTGAAAAAATTAAAATTGAGTCCCATCTTCCCCCCCCCCCCACAAAACTCGTTAAAATGCTACACTGCAAACCGGTGTTGAATTGTTGTTTTAAAAGAGCGCCAGCGTACAGTTTACTTTGTATAGTATAGGTCAATATTGTAATTTATTTAGGTCCTATATTACGACTTGGGGTATAATGCATCCACCCGTTGTTTGCGGAGTATAGGTATATTTATAAGTGTAGATAACGGTCATGGTGGGCGGCGAACTACTCTCATAACGTACAGTTAAGTGTACTTTTCATTTGATGATGAGTAGGTTTACTACCCTGTGGGTCGTTGTGCAATGTTCGTCGGCCGTATGTCGTCATATTATTATAAAACCACAAATTAATCGAACACGTATTATTACGGGCACATATTATATATAGTAGGTGTTTGAACCATATTATATTATAATAATTATGTACGTGGAGGTGCCCGTATTGTTTTATTATTTTTTTACGGAAAACATTAAATTATTTTCGGAATAAGTGTTAGATTTATTGCTTTTTTTTTCCAAAAAATTACCGTTTATTAGTATACATATATATGTATGTATTTTTTTTATTGAAAACACGACACCCTGGCGATAACCGTGAGTCCAAATGTGCCTGCGGATATGGAACAATTTAAATTAATTTAAAAATTATTACTCCATAAGGTCCTGCGCACGTACGTACCGTGGGGAGGTGTCGGCGTTGTACGTTTTTTAATACGATATGATTTCAGACATTATTCACACTCCCTTCGATTAGACGGTTCAATGTTCGTATTGTATATTATAATGGTAATTGCCACCCGTCGACGATATCGGACGATCTCTGGGGTTGAACTGGAAAAATGAAACAAAATTTAACGTTGGAAACTTGTACGAATATTACGAGCATATTACATGATTAGGTACCAGAGTACATAAAACTGTATGTGCTGCATAATGGATGGAAGCTGATCATTGTTTCTATTTATTTTAATCGCATTTTAAACGATAAATCACTGAAAAATATATATAAACATTCTTACATAACATTATTATAATTTATATACTTACTACTTGGTTATATATTATGCGATATTTAAGTACAATGTATAGTTATAGACATTTAATTTATGCGAAATACTGAAATATACCTACTTATACTCAAGAAACGTTAGCGTACCCATTTTTCAAGGTTTGCATAGATATTCATAGGAAATCGTGAGCAAATGAATACCTAACAACCAAAAAGTTTTTAAATATATTTTAAAAGAATATTATAAGTGATAGTCCCACATCAGTATAAATGTTGTAGTTTTTTCTTATATTTATAAAATGTTATTGAAAATATTGGATTTGCATTTCTCATCTTCATCGACATAACAATATATCCTAGAAAGATAAAACAAAAAATAAATTATAAATGTATTTATTTATTTTACGGGCTAAGCCCTTTAAGAATATATTATTTAATCTTATAAAACTAATTACATATTTTAACTAACTATAACTATACATGGTACATAAATATATGTTAATATCTAAATTATTGAAAAACAATCTACATATAACAATAATATAAATTATATAATATTTATCATATAAAAAATTAATAGAGGTAGGAATGCGTCAACACTAGCAAGATACATTAACTTTCCAATTGGTTCAACATCTAAGTAATTAGAAGTACACGAAGAAATATGTAGGAATGGGGGATCCAGATATTCGCTGTGAGACCTTAAAGTTAATTAAACTTAGAAGTAAAGGGGAATAAACTTTCCCTAACAATAATCAATTTAATAAATTTAATCCTAAAGAATGTCTTACATTTTGCAAGAGTTTCTAAGCCAAGTGCATTAAAGACACGGCTAAAGTGGGTGGAAAATATATAGTACAAACCTAGCAAAATTCGAAAATGTACGTTTGACCCTTTCCACCTGACGAGAGTTTCCTGAGGTTTAAGGGTCCCAAATAATAGTACTGTATTCTAAAATTAGACGAACAAGTGAGCAAAACAATATTTTTAAAAACAAACCAAGTTTAAAGTTAAAAAGCTAATTTTTTAATAAATCCAAGCATTTCGAAAGCTTTACGGCATATTACATCAATATGTGCTCCGGCATCTAGGCAATTATTACATTTGAAACTTAGATCTATAACACCATAAGCACATGAAATATTTAAATCGAATAGGACATAGAACCACGTGATGGTAGAACGCTTTTTCGTGAATGACATAACATGACACTTTTCGAAGTTTAGTATTAATTTAATAACTGAGACCATTCAACAACATTATTGAAATCACTTACGAGTTTACCACAATCATTCAAGGAATCAATTCGCATAAAGAACCTTATATTATCTGCAAAATAAAGTAGTTTGCTATGTTTCAAAACATTGTATGTACTGTAAATAAATTATGGAAATATCAGTAATGATAAGTATATATATGAGCTAAACTAGAATTTAAGAGCCCCCTCCCAAAAAAAAAGAAGCTTGACACACTAAGTACCTTAATTGATACTTTCAAATCGCAGAATCAAAAGCCTTTTTAAAGTTAGTGTAGATTACTTGCTAGAGAATGGTGTTCAAAAGCATTAATGACGAATGAATTAAATACGAGATTGTATGTAAGAGAAGAACAACCGAGCCTAAAACCATGATGCGCTTCCATCAAAATTATATTAACAGGTATTTGAATATATTTTCAAATAATTTTGATATATGAGACTGTATATAGATATAGGCCTATAATTTGAAATATTTTACAAACTTCCTGACTTAAGAATGGATGTAACCAGCCCCTAAAATTGTGTATAGTACGACACACTTTGTGTAGTACGTAAAGTTCAATGTGTAGTATGAAATTAGCAACTATGTTAATAAAATTAGGCAATTCTATATTTTTATATATTATAATGTTGATGATAAAAATAAAAAAGATCATTCAAAGAAAAAATGGATTAAATGTGTAGTACGAAAATCAGAATATTTTAGGGGCTGGATATAACAGAGCTGAGTTAAAATATTAATGGGAAAGTACCTTCATCTAATGACCGTCTAAAGAGTATGATGATCGATTATATTTGATATAAATAATGACAAGATAATTATCATGAAATATAGACCAGTTACTCTTCAGAACTGATAGTCCTTTGAGAACATCATCTATCGAGAAATAAACATTGGGTAAGGCAAATTCAGGAATATCGAGTAACTTGCTCTCAAAATTTAAATTTTCTATTAAATAAATCGAGAAAAAGAATGTAGCAAACATATTTTCAGTTTCTTGTTTATTTGAGTTAACTACTCCATCATCTATTAGTTCAACAGACATGCCATAACTAGATCGGCTTTTCTTTACATATTTCTAAAAGTCACAAGGTTTTTTTACTAACGATGATTCAACACGCTTGTTATATTCACACATTTTGGATTCAAAGTTGAATCAGGCTCGGAATAAAGATAACTTATTATAATCAGATACATTACAACTGGATTTATACTTAGCATAAGCTTTCTTCTTTAAAGTACGTTGTCTTCTAGTTCTTTAGTAAGTTGAAGTCTAAGATTGGCATTGCGGGACAAATCTTAAAATACTAAGATCAAAATCATTATAGAGTGCGTTGAAAGCTGAATTAAGGTTGAGAGACGCTAACGTTGAATACCAATCAAAAGAAGCAATAAGTATACCTACATAATATATTATTAAAGTTAGCTTTACGGAAATTACAAAAAGTATGTATATTTTTTTAAACTAGGTTAGAAACACAAAAAGGAAGTAAAATGATCAAAGATGGATGTTCCTCTATATTACGTTGGGATGTTTATAAATATGAACAATAATTAGCACTATATGCAGCTGTTTTTAGATATGTGCACTGTGCATTTAATTATGTTTTGTGAGTTATTAATCAATATATTATATAGACCTTTAAAAATAAATATATATACCTATATTCTATATATATATATACTGGTTGGCAGTCGCAATACCTGACTTCACCTGGGAATAAATAAATTTTCATTTTTAATTTACATTTACATGTTCTACCCTTTAATATACGCTATAATCAGCGATAAAACTAGAGGGGAGTAGACGGACAAGCCCCGTCTAAAACCCCGATTGAAATCCCCGGGCGTAACATTTTTGGGTGGTGTAAATATTTTGGTTTAGTCTTTTTTTTTTTGCTTATTTGCTTTGTTATTTTAGGTTTTTAGTAAATGAAGTATTTCAACGCAAAAAGTTGATGACCTTTTTCTTTAATTATTGACGTTTTTATCTATTTTTTTCCGTAATTTTACATTTTTCCCCGGGTATCAAAATTCCTAATTCCGCCTCTGGCTATAACAATAATAGTATTACAATTTTTTATATATTTAGAAATGTTAAACATAATTGATTTTATAATATATAAATATTTGTAAAATGTTATCGATTTCAAATTAAGTACATATATTATTTTATTATTATTATTATTTCTATAATTAAGAGGCTTCCACAGCACACGGCTCTAAGAAGTGTTTTATAGGAAATGTATTATTCTTGGTTTGTACAGCTTTGTGCTTGTGTGAGTCGTAAATTATCATGTAAGTAATCGATATCAAAAGTATAAATATTTTGAAAGTGAACTATAGTGCAAAAGACCAAAAGATACAAATGGGTAATATTAATAACAATCATATTTAATAATTTAATTTAAAATTTAAATCATACCTAATATTATAACATATTCGTATTTTGGCAGAAATGATATACACCTCTTACAGGTTTATCTATAGCTTTAAAAGTACTTTTAAATAAACGATAACAGTATAAATTATTATGATATAAAATTAAAATAACATGTTTAGGTTAATATAAAAAAATTTGTAGCAATATTTATTCTTCCTACAATCCTCATTCTTAAGTTATATAGATCATAGTAAGATATTTTATGTTACCATATTTTAACAAGCATTTACATTTTGGGTATATGTATAACTATAATTATATATATATATTGAAGAACATTTTCAAATGTAAAATGTGCTCACTCTGCACCGAATAATAATTATATGCAGTTTCGAAAATTAGGATCATCATAATATTATATATATTATATACTTACTTAAAGCCGGTTCTACTAGTAACTACTATATTTTCGTAAAAAATAAAAGAAGGTTATCAGTGAATATATGATAATTAGTTTAATAATATATACGAATGCAATCATTTATAATGAAATAATGTTTGAGTAGTTTTTTCAACAATGGAATTTCATAAATTTTGCTTTAAAGCTTAAACGATACACCTACCTAAAAACAATAACAACGTACAGGTAGGTATATAATATTTATATCACGTAAAATGTGAATTAATTTATTTTCTTTCATACATTATCAAAAAAATTCAGTTAAAATAATCGAAAAAAATTATTTTTTGTATTTTAAAAAATTATACCAAAAGTGTATATTTTATTTTTAAAAAGGTTAATCGTTGAGGTTCATAGACGGAGGAAAATGAAAATTCAGTTTGTTCTGAATTTACCCGATAATAGAATCTCGGTAGGTTGTAGAAAGTTTTTTAATTCGAGTATTTTAAACGGTTGGTAATGATAATGGTGGTTAATAAATGGTTTAGTAAAACGCGAATTTCGGCAACACCGTATATTATGCAAATTTTCACGTAAATACATTTCAATAATCCTACAGGCCTTAAAAATGGTTTAATCATTTAAATTTTCTCACCGTAGCGGAAACTACAAATTATAATTAACGTATTATACATATTTGAATATTCGAGTTTTAATCACAAAAATTAACTTCTACTCTATTATACATGTGATATGATATTTACAGTGCTCAATACGTTTTCACGATGTATAATGTCTAAAACTGCAGCCATTCATTCGGGTCGATTTTTGTAGGTATATATATACACGAAGCTGTTTATTCTCAACATAATATAATATAACTCGACTTCACCCGTTCTCATAATCGATTTTATAAAATTTGACATTTCAGCATTGAGACAAAATTTCTATTGTATATATTTTAGGTTTTCGTTTCACTATAGATTCGACGTTTTGTATTCTTCGGGCGTGTCGCAAACGCGTATATATACAATCATTATTACTGGCAGTGCCAAATCTCAAAATATAGTCCATTATGTTACGCGTCTCGAGACATAAATGTTTTCTCCGTTGGATAAATATAATATACACCTATATATATATATATTTTATACTATGTTTCATTTTTGTCTGGACTACCTTCCTACCTACCTACCTACCTACCTACCTACCTACCTACCTACCTGAACCGATCGCACCCAAAGGTGGATTATTATACATCGGATGCTTTGTGTCGGGCACCGTTCCCAGGGTATAAGATCTAGTTTTTATATTTTTCGTTGTTGTTGTTCATCTCGTGTGTGTATGCGCGTACATAATGTAGGTGTATATGCCCACTATTTTTCCATCAAAAACTGGTCGGAAGTCGCCCAGGAAACCCGGTTTCTTGTTCAAATATACGAGAGAAAAAGTATAGGATTTCATCCGAACGGGCGCTGTTTACACACGGTTAATGGATCGAATTATATTTTTTTGCTATTTCCTTTGCCGCGCACCTTTGTCGAGTGAAATTCGTCGATATTCGCTCTGGTCCTACCCGTACGTGTATGTCCGCCTATGTCTACGCGTAAGATGGCAGCGGGGGAAAAAAAAAATATCGATTTTTTAATTGGGTCGACCCTGCCGCCGCGAAGACGTCTGATATTTTATTTATCGCTATTAATTTCGTATTTTCGGTGTGTTTTTTTCGGCGTTATTTTACGCCGGCTGCCGAGGCCAAATATCGCGTCGTCGTCAACCGGCGGCGTGCGCGGCAAAACCCCATAATAAATAAGAAACAATATCAGACGTGTTTATCTGTACGGCGTAATACACGCGTCGGGCAACGAGATAGATATATTTGATAAAAAAAAAAAAAAAAAAAAATTAAATAATAATAATAATATATATATATATATTTATATTTGTACACGTGTATATATTATAGGTACGCGTATTTCGTAAAATCAAAAACTATAAAATATATATTCCGATAACCATATAGGTACGTACGATGGTATAATAACGTCCTTTTACAATAGTCCGGTAATAACTACCTACGTGTGCCCATAAATAACACCCTTAACGAGACAGCTGTCCCCGCAATAAGACCATATAGGTATATACACGCACGTATACATACATACGGGTAAAGGGGCGTTCGGAAGGTGTCGGAGATTGCGTTTTCGCCTTCATCCCCCGTGCGTACGCCACCACGTCACGCCATCGCCACCGGTTCGTAGACGCGTACGATATTATTAGGTATTATTTATACGAGAAAATGTGTATTATAAACCGGTGACGAAAAATTGTCCGCGTTTCTTGTACGCGGTGGTGCCCGATCATCTATGGTGGCGGGGGGGGGGGAGGGAGAGGGCGAACCGGGGCACTTGCCGCCCCGGGCCCCATTATGATGGGGCGCAAAATGTAAAAATATTTAAACTTTTCTCGTCCCGTTTTTTTTGGAAGTTGATGATCACTTTTAATTTCCAATAGAAATTTTGGTAGAAATTGACAATTGACCTTTTTTTTTTTTTTGGGGGGGGGGTCCCTACAATTATTTTTGCCCCGGGCGACGACAAATTCTCTAGATCCGGCACTGCTTGTACGTACGTGTACTTACGTGTATACAAATACGAATACTGCAGTGAACGAAATTAGAAACTGTAATCGAAAAGATATTTATTCACACCTCTAGAACAACTATACTGCTCGAAAAAACGATTTGAAGTTCAAAACTAAGATATTTCATTTAATTCATTGTCCATGCATTTGAAAATAAAACTCTAAATATTACCGTTTTTCACTCAATATATCACATGAAAATTAGTTTTTATTTAGTGCAAGAATGCCACAAATCGAAATACGGCTTTCTTCAAGGCAGTCTTGAATTTTAACTTCAATAATTAATTGCGGATAAATGCATAAACGTATACTGCTATAAAGTAAATATGGCTCTGTTGCTTTGAATATTAGCTAAAAACAGAATAATTCAATACTATCACATCTTTTTGTGGAAAAATGAAAAATGATATTGAATGTGGCGTTCTTGCATTGTATACAGCTAATTTTGTACTATTCGAAAGTAGTCATAACTCAAAATTGATGAATTTTGAATTGTGGCAGTCTTATTCTAAAGGTGCGATTTTTACAAAAACGTGTTTGGAAAAATGTCGACAATATATTTAATATTCAGATAAACCTACTATTATCAAGCACGTCAAATCATTAAGTTTCTGTAAAATTAGGAAGGAGGGCCGTCCCGATATGGGGGGCTGCCCCCCACCTCGGAAAGCAGTCACGTTTATAAAGTATTTTGGAATTTCAAGTCGGCAAACTACAAATGATTAGGATTGGAGTCGGCAAAATAGGAAAGAAGTTGGTTACCTTTTTTTTTTGTTGCTTATTTTATGTTTTCAAGAGAAGTATCACATAATTTTTTAATTTTGTTATTTACCCCCCTCCCCCAAAGAAAAAATATTTCTTCGGGACGGCTCTGTTAGGAAGACATTATGTATTGTAGACTAGTTTTTAATTCGCCTAAATGCCAAAAATAAAAAATGTGATTTCCTCAAACTAGGTACCTCCTCCTATATAGTTTTAAATAGTGCTCAAAGTACGAAAAAAACTCAGAAAGCGAAGTACTTTTCTCTTCTTTTCTAGAAATACTTATCCCATCAACCAGACAAATGAAGATATAGGTGACTTGAGAAGCAAAAACGAAATTGCAACATTGTTTTGATTATAATAATTATATATTGATTGTAGTGATAACATGATTTATAGAAAAATACTTAGAAGTGCCTAGACCATAATCCAATGTTCTCAAAAACGACAGAGAAGCTGGGGAAATCGAATAGCAATCGATACGTTTTTGAAATTCATGTTCCGTTCTCGCAAACTAAGACTCGTATAACCATATTATTATAGTTGTAGATCTTCATATTTATATTATATCTACGGCTGGCAAAAGTATCATCGTAAGGCCTCTCACGTGTTATTGTTATTGTACGTCAATATTCTGATTTGTTTATTCTTTCACAAAAACCAATGTTATTTTTCGATATGAGACCGAAACCTTATACACCCGTCCTATACTCCATTGTCGGTTATTTGTCTTGCTGACCACGGGCGGCCGGATGTAGGATTTACATGGTTTCGCCATGCGTGTACCTATCACAGATCTCGGGCTGCATCCGAATAATCTGCAAAAAAAAAAAAATTTTCAAATTGCTTTAAATAATATAAATGTATTCGTTCTAGTTTCCACGCATTATTTTACTGATATAATTTTTATGATAAAATTTTCCATCTCACTTTTATAGGCTTAGGACTGTCAGTAGCACTGTAGTAGTGTAGTTGAAAATAGCAATATAATTAGGTATTGATGTAATTAAGTATATTAATTTTTTTCTAGTAACTTTAATACATTTCAAAATATTTTTATATGACAATTTTAAAATCACGCTAAAATAGTATTTATATTATATAGGTATTGATGATTCGAAACAGTAAGTTTACTATTTATCATTTATTATATTAATTGGTATTTAAATGGGATATTTACCTGGGCCGAGTCTGGGTCGTTTTTAATTATAATGTATTAATTCAGATAGATCCTTTTAAGAAGTTATTTATCTCTATGAGTACCTAGTGGATATTTCTCCCCCAGATATATATTATATCACCGTCTCATAACCCAAACATAAAATTATACCTATAAAAATTATACAAAAAATAATACCTATTACATTTCATAAATAAATAGATATAAATAATATAAAATGAAAATTATAAAAAAATAAAGTTTTCTGTATCATTTTTATCAGTACTGAAAAGTCGTAAATATTTTGTGTGTCAAAAAATCGAATTTAAATGTCTGGTTTATCAATAAACTATCGTCATACTCTATTAAATGCCAGGTTTTTCCACCGTTTATATTTTAATTATTTTTTATTGTCATTACCTATCTATTAACTAATTTTTTCCGCCGTGTAGGAACTTACATATGTACATTTTTTTGCCGTGTAGGAACTTACACATCTCATTTTTATATTCGTGTAGGAATTAACATATCCCATTTTTTTATTCGTGTAGGAATTAACATATCCCATTTGTGGGAACTAACGTATGTAATTGTTTACCTGCTACTCTCGTGTAGGAACTTACTATTCTCCACTTCATAGGTATCTTACTGAAGTCGTCAACTTACTTTAGTTATCTTATTCCACTAAAACTTTGTATTTTTCACTTATTTGTAAAGGGGTTAATATCGTTTAGGGAAAATAGTCTATGTAGATGGGGGATATTCTAATTTTTTTTTAAGGGATAAACTGCTTACACTTTATATTTTGAGTAGAACGAGGTATTTGTTAATTTTACAAAGATATATCTATTTTTTTCTTTCTGGAAACATCTTTTAAAATTGAAAGAATCGATAGTAAAAGTTTTGGAGTAAAGACCTTTTTTGATGGAAAATTCGTTCTGGTTGGCTTTGGAGGGATACTTTTTTTCCCAACAGTTTTCTTAAGCGTAAAGGAAAACAACCTTTATTTTAAAATGTTTATAAATAGGAAAATAACAAATATATTTGCCATAGTAACAATAGGTTAACTGAAATAATGTATATGGTGACGTCATAAAATTTTAAAATTTTCAATCTGTTATATATTATACTACACCGAGCTCCACTCAAAATCGTTTTATAGAAAGAAATGATTCATCATTTCTTACAAATTCAAACACGTATCCACAACCAATATCCTATCAGACGACCATAGTGTTCTCACTTCTATTAATCGCTTTTTTCTTTCATTTTTTTGGCATTGAAATTCGAATGCACTGAAATCAGATTCGGTGTCCGGAATCCGATGACAAAAAGTCCAAAAAAAAAAAAATCTTACCCGACGAAAATAGATTATTAAATATATATATCCTTAATATCTTCCCTTAAATTACACGTTGCCTGCCGTTGTCATTATACGAATCTGTGTGGGCACGTTCGTCGGACACGAGTATCCATATATAATAATTACGTCTGGAGTCCCGCAGGGATGTATCTCGCTCACCTGTCTTATATTTTATTTCATCTTATTCTACAACAGACATATATATATATTTTTTTTTTTTACCTCTAATTTCCCTCGGCGAAGGGCGTCCCATCCAAACGATAATCGTCATTTGCCGCCGACAATGTTCGAAATCTACAAACGAAACAAACCGCGCGATAGTTCGATGACCATTAATATCGTATAGAAGAGACGCAACCCATTCCTTTTTTGGCTGGGTAGGCGTAGTATAACGTTTTAAAGACGTGTATGTTCAAGCTTCTTACTATACTATAATATAACTATATAGTATACATATATTATTTTGAATATCGATCGTTTTGGTAAGGGATTGGCGTCCGCAACAAACCTCAGATCAGATTCGTGTAGTGGGGGAGGGGATTCCCCGAAGTGCCGAGTGCCAGCACTAGTTAGGGGACACCTTGCGTCTACAGTAGCGTAAATTACCAAAAAAATTTGTAATTTGATACAACAAAGTAATGGAATAATATATTAATAAAATTAAGCAAATGTCATTTAGGTATTGAGATTAGAAATTATGTTCTCGGTTAATACAACTGAAGTTATCATACCTACTAAATAATCAATCAATAAATTCTTCAAAAATGTTATGAATAAAAACGATTACATAATATACACTTACTGTGAACGTGAACTTTCTTAGTTTATTCAGTATAGTTAACGTTCTAATCAACTTGCCCCAGCAAAATGTCAACTTACGTTATACATAGTCGTATGCACATAGGCACGCACAGACATTCGTGACAGGGTGGATCAGCGCATATATATGTACAGTATAGCAGATAGGAAATGTATCGTTCCATTTTCTAAGATTTTCTAAGATCATAATTTCAAAATAAAGATATTTCCCATTCATACTTACAATAGCAATAATACTGTACCCTGATAGATGATAATTAATACTATAAAATAAATTATTTTTATCAGTAGTACCTATACTTAATACTTATATACATTTGATGCAGCCCTCTATGCTTCAAAGTGCACTTCCGCCCTCTATTACTGGACGACTTTTAGGTTTATAAACATAATTTTAGACACCTTATAACCTCGGTGTGTCCGTCCGTCCGTCCGTAGTTATTAGACATTAGTAGGTACACAGTTATGATTGTTGACTTGGTTACTAGGGAGATATATATTATTCGTTTTGTTTTATATTCTTCGATTATTATTACCTATCTTATTTTTATTAAAATATTTTAAAAATGCGTTGTTAAAAAGTAAAATGGAAACATTTTTTTTTTTTTTATAATGTATAAATTATAAGACGTATTAAATGATTAAACATTAATGATTTAAATCATTATCAGTTATTCTTTGTATCCTAAATAATAGTTGCATACAATTTCGGGGTGCGTCTACAATCCGTTATTTATTATATGAGAATCATTTTATCTTGTCAACTTATCACAACATCGCCCCTATATAAATTGCACAATTATAATATTTTTAACACATAAATAAATTATTTTACTTTGAAATTATATAATATATTATTATTTTCGTATGTCATGACTTACGAGATATTATATAATACATATAATTAGTTTAAATTCTCGTCTTGAATATATATTTAAAAATTAAACATTTTCCATATAATATCACCCATTATTTCATATATTGTATGTATATATTTCATACATTCATTCATATATTGTAATATATGGATAGTATATAACCTCCAGCGTTAAAATCGTCCGATAATAAAGAAATAGCAAATATTAATTCATATATATAAATTCGCAATTTATTGCTTCGGAATGATTAGTTTATATAGTTCTAAAATAAATATGAATAATAAATTAATAAAATAATTGCAATATTAATAATATCCTAACAAGTTGTGATATATTTATAATTTACAACGATATAGATAAAATATTCATATTTCATATTATATACCTACCTAGTACCTGGTACCTATATGTTCAAATTATTTAAAAAACCAAAGATTTCCAAGCTATAGATCGTGACCACTGTCAAATGTGGCCCACTTTAAACATTTTTGGTGGGTGGCAAAAAATGTGTTGGAACCAGTAAGGTATGAACATATCAAAATTGAAATTCTATACTGTTTTTATATTTCACATCAAATGTGCCATTAAGTAAAATACTAATTTTATGATTTTAAATATTATATCAATCAAACTTGGTATTTCTAGTTATTTTTTTGGTTAGAGTTTTACCATTTTAAAGTCATTATATGATTTAGAACCATTAAACCGTTGACTATTTTATTAGCTGCAACCTGATCAAATAAAATATTTTGTTTTTATATCAATTCCTAATGTATTTTTTATTATTTTTTTTTTTCGACATTTGACTACATAAATATAATTAGTTGGTTTTATTTAATCATTTTTTGGTAGTTTTAAATTTCTATACATAAGCTTAGATACCTTATATCCCCGTTGTGTTCGCCTGTCTGTCCGTTCGTCTTATACATAACCTGTAATTGTGTATTGTTGTAATACTCATTTTGATCAATGATAAATGTATTTTGGTAAATAAAAATAATATATTACATCTACAGTTCTTCAAATTTTTTTTATACGGTGTTTAAACTAACGTAGATGCCAAAATTAAGAGAAGAAACCTAGTATAGTATAGAAATCTGAAAATCGTATAATTCTTTTACTAATACTATTATAGGTATCTAAATATACACATTATACTATAGTAACGTTTCAAAATTAAATTTGAAGTATAATCGAAGTTACAGGTTCAAGAATATAATTAGGTAAACGCATAATATCAAAATATATGGTGCATATGCACGAATGTCAAGCAATTGTAAATCTTAAAAACGATTTATTTATAAAAATAAATTGACATCTTCGAAACTCGTAACTTCATAAATTTTTAAGTCCCAATGTTTTGTGTTTTCCTACGTATTTTTCCTGTTATTGTTCATCGACTACAATATGTAATGCAAATCAATTTCGTTTCCTAATTTTCGTCAAAAATGCATATGGTATGAGGCTAGGTTTAGTTACCTAGCTAATTAAGAATATTAATTACATTAACTTCAAAATCATAAAATCAATAAGTCACTAGATAAAGTGTAAAGAAACGTGTCGTTCCTGGGAAAAATATGTTTGCCCCGAACCTCTAACCATAACCCTATATAGTAATTTGACCCGTTGAACGAAACCGAAATGAACACGTAACCGAAACCAAAATGAATACTTGTAATTTTACACCATTTTCAAATAAATCATTTGCTTGTACCTAAATCCTAAGTCGTTTAAAGGCTACCAGAATACAATTACTATGTTATTATTATTATTTTTACCGATATATCGCGGCGTTACTTATTCAAATAGGCACCTATAGACAAAAATGATGACGAAATCGTCTCGTTTACTTTTGTCTAATCAAACTATTGTGTAAACTTTTATTAGTGTTACGACACGGTCCGTTATTTTGAAGTTTTACGCGCCAGTTAAAAATAATATAATATAATTTAAACATTGTCACGGACGGTACGTCACGCGCTGGTCGCCGTTCCCGTGCGAGTAACGACGCAATGAAAATTTCGGCTCCATAGATATTTCATACGAATATATTATTATTAATAAAATGTGTGTATATAGCGAGTGTATCATCTATAAGCGCGCGTCATAATATCACGTAGGTAGTCGAGACTCCCGTAATAGCTGTGTGTACTATCGTTGACTTTTCAGCGCGTGAATAACCGGTCCTTTTTTTTACGACTTTGAGAATTTAATGCGCGCGCGTACCGACATAGAAAAAAAAAATAACGATAAAATATATAATAATATACGCGTGAAGTAGTATACGTGTGCATACAATATATATATTACAAGCGGTAGTCATTATCATTCATTATAATACGTTATTAATATGTATGCATATAATATACAAATATTGTAAAAATAAAAAAAAGAACGTTTATATAATATATTGCCGATGACCGAAACGATTTTTTGGAGAAGTCGAAAACACGTGCACGACGGAGTGAAAGAGAGATTTTTGGGGCACACGCAGATTGTAACCGTTGCGCGGACGCGAGGAGAGCGAGAAACGAACAAAAATAATATTATAACGTGCGTTCTCGCCCCTCGCCGTCGCGGACGACAACAATAGACGTGTTCGCGCCGAAAAGTTGCAGTTGGGGTCCGGCGCTGGGCGGCGGACAATGGGATATTTTGCGCGCGCGCGCGCGTACGCCTCCCCGCCGCGCCGCACCGCTCCCGCTCCGATTGCCGCGGCACTCCGCCCACCCAAATCTCACCCCCCTGCGGACTGCCATTGAAACGCGAAATAACGTTGTGGTGGGGATGTGCGACGGACGTGCTCGGTAAGAACATACATATTATATTATCTACTGGCACGGTGAGAGTGGAGCGAAGAGAAAAATAAATAATATAAAAACCTTTTTGCGCCCCGCGAGATTTTATACAATAATAATAATAATATATAGTAGTAGTACCGTGTATATATATATATACAATATTATGCGGCTCGGAAGAATGTCCACCATCCCCCGTGCGAAGAGGGCGAGAACGTGGCGCGGTACGACCCTCTCGCCCGCCTCGGCAGAGTTTGCGCTCGCGAAACCGGTTTTTATTTTATTTTTTTTTTTTTGTCGTGCACATATTATTATTATTATAGTCATCCCTCTCGCAGCCTCTTGTCCGTCTACGGTATAATATGCAAGTATGTATAATGTATATACTATATATATATATATATATATGGCCAAAAATCCCTCGAATATATTATTACGACGATGATGGGAGATGGTAAAATATGCGACGTATTTTAAATTCCACCAGTCGTTCTCGAATAGAAGGGATATTGTGCATAATTATTATTATATTGTCTCATCGTCGCAGTGAACACTGCTATATATGTACATGATAATGACGATATACGGACAATATTGACTTTACCGAAGCCTCGGAATACGCGTCGTTGCGACTTGCGTGTTTCGGCGAACCGAGAGTGGTTTGGGTTATCATGCAACCTGTGCGGGACGCTGTATAGTGTAATCTCCCGTAGGACCTAAAGAGACGTATACGTTAAAAATGAATTTTTACCTTTCGTCCCGTCACAAATATTTGTACATTATAATAATTATACTTGCATAATATTTCGAGTTTCGGCTCTCACAGTCTCGCCGCATCGGAACCACGCATTATTGTAAAAATATTCGAATACCAATAATATTTATAAATACAACATAAGAAACGCGGTGATCTAAACGTATAGTATGGTATCTATGGTATTTAAGGAATCCAGTTGTCTCATTGCAAACACGGGGACGAGACCAGGAGGGTGCTACACCCAGAGCCGTAGGCCAAGGGCCCAACAGAAAAGAGGGCGCAATAATCGAAATTCAGTAATATCCCTAAATTTCTAAGATGGGGGGGGGGGAATTCTACGGGCAAAATCTTGTAAAAGTAAGTTGATGACTTTCTTTTTTTGCTTATTAACTAGCTTTTTAAGGAATAGAAGCGCAACTCCAAAAAATTGATCACTTTTTTTCCTTATTACCAATTTAGGAAATTCGGTTCTTTTCCAAGGGCGTTATCGAATCTTGATACGGCTCTAGCTACACCACCCTAAAATTAATTTGGTCGGCATATTGGTGAAAATCTTTGTGAAGAAGTACATCAGCAAATCGTCGGTGAAAACTTTGATGACCTTTTTTTTTTGCTTATTTCAATGCGAATCAGGTACTCGTTTTCTACTTGTTCCATGTACCTCTTCTCCACAATAGTAATTTGAGTTATGTCTAATAATTATGTGCCACTTATGCATCAAGTTTATACAATGAACTCGGTCAATTAATGATCTGGTTATAAGTTTTGCGAGACTGATTGGATATTATAAAATTTATCTACCAAATTTAAATTATTTAGATGACTTTCCCATTCTTTGTTCTAATTGTTGAGGTTTAGTCAAATTTTAGTGTTTTTCTCTGTGCTTATCACTCTTTCCAGATATGGATATTGAGATTTCAGTCTATGATTGTTTATGCTGTTCTTGTGGTTTGAAAATAACCGACCATTCTGTCTGTCATTTGGTGGTAAATCACAACACAGCATTCTGCTTGTGTAAATATGGAAGCTCATAGCTCAATATTAGATAAGATTGGCAAGGCAGCATTTATTTTTGGATAATTTTGCTTTGCGTAATTCAACATTTACTATATTGCTTGCACCTTGCAGTGATTTCTGCGTTTTCCGTACTGGAATGCTATATTCAGTGACTATATTGTTGAAAGGCAGACGACTTGGGTAGACACCCCAACAGTGGTCTCAGGTAGTTTAGAAATAAACTCTAGTTTTGTATTTGGATACATTTATGTTCGGTCTAGCGTCATCTCACAGGTAAACCGGTGCACTGACTGGTGCTTTCCTAGCTATCCACACACAATTATTACTAAGTTAGTTCTAGAGAAAGCCGATATATCACTATTTCGGATAAATTAGGTGTCAGGCGAAATTTCCTAAAATACCTTTCGAGTGTGGCTAGGTCGTCCACCAATGTAAGTTCCAATGCGGCTATGCATGTTACTGAATCATTATGCATATATCGCCCACGTAGATAATTTATTTGGCGTCTGTACTTCGGAGGTTACTAGTTTAAATATTAGAATATAGGTACGAGGATTGATCTCTGTGCAAGTCCATTATTTAATATACGAGACTTGCTCACCAAAGAGACTTGTCTCAGTGAGACCTTAAAGTTTTCAGATTGTTTCCCGGGAACCAAAACAGAAAATTTCAGTGAAATGTACCAATATAATATTATGTTATAACAAGTATCAATGTATTTAACAAATTGTACTTATTAGGATATCTGTAGTTATCCTAAGCTTATAAGCTAAAAAAAAATTAAACCTTATTATACCAAATTTGGTAAATTAATAAATTACATTAGCTTCATGCAAATACCGAGGTAGCTAAATAATTAAAATTAATCACACTTTTAAGATAAGAGTTTTTTGTAGATATTAAGTAATTTATTTTTAAACTTCATACAAATATAAAAAAAACACCATAAAACTATTAATAAATTAATAGTTCAAAATCTAAAATAAAATAAACAAGTATAATTCAATATAATTTTAAATGTATAAATCTATAATATCCTACAATTCTACAGAGTCTCGAGTTTTTGTCTGCACCTCTATCTTTATGAAGTATGAATATATTATTATAATATTTGCATATGAATTATACTATTATAGATTTTTGCATACATTTAGAAACAATACACACGCTCATATAGTAAATACTACATCTGAGGTACCGTATCACATATGACATAATACATTCAGAGGGCGTCCTTGTTCCTGTTTCTTGTTATCTTCTATATATTTATACTTGTATACAGCCCCTCGGCAGTCACCCTATATACGTATTTTTTTTCACAGTCTACTTGTATTTTGCTTATTGTTGAAATATACGAATAAATTTCGAACGACAATGTTTTTTTTTTTTATAAGGAATGTTTTTTGATTTTTCTTTTACTGGGTGTCTGAGCAATGATAATCAAAAATGCAAAAAAAAATTCTCCTTTTTCTCCGAGACTTCCGGCGATTTTTCATTATGTTTAAATTTTAGAACCCTGATTGTTATGAGATCGTATTTTCTTCTTATTATTCTTTCATCGTGGCCTTTATATACATGCGGACTTATTTTATATTCGCGTTATAGAATTCGCATGTATAATAACATCTCGCACAAATAAATATTTATCTTCCCCCTTCCTCATTTCCGTATAATATTCATTTCAAGTTCTAATCAATATTTCACGTATACAATTTTATGACCGTATATACATTACAAGTAAATAAAATATACAATATAATATATAAAACTTTTTTAACAGTTTTACATCCTCTTATTTCCCAAACACTATTTCCCACATGCTCAGGTTTGACCCTTAACATATTAGGGGAGTCGAAGATGGTTCTTGATAGCTACGACAAGCATATATATCCATCAAATTATTGGACGGGCTTGGTAATTATGGCTGGCTTACACCAGAGACTAGACGCCAGCGACGAGAAAAATCTCGTTGGCTACCCCATTTTCTACCTGGGAATCGAACCGGGGATCTCGTGCGTTGAAAAACGCGTCTCGATCACTTGGCCACAGATCAACTCGATATTTATAATATATAAAACTATTATAATTAATAACAAATACTATTTCAATTAGCAACGTACACTCAGGATTTGAGCATCTATACCTATACCCATTGGATAGGATGGTAACCAGTGGCTATTTTTGTGTGCACTACGACACACTTTATGCACACGAAATCTCAAATATGCATTACGAAAAATAAAAATGTGCACCTGTGTCTTTATTATAGGCAGGCTGCATGGTGCCATCTGCAGCCGTACCTTAAGATTTAAGAAACAATTTTATTTATAAAAATTTAAATAAGCTTTTATAATATAAAAATTAGAAATTATTATTTGTGATACTATCATTATGTATTCCAGTTGTCGTTTTCGTACAAGTAACCTATCTCTTGTTTCCTTATAGGTGAATATTCATGTTTTGTTCACAAATAAATAAAACAACGGTGATGGTTGTATGAATAAACAACAGCGAAAACAACCATAATATAATTTATGGTTTTGTCTCATCGTTGTCGTGGTGATTTCTTATCAAATGATATCATATAAAAACCTCCAAAATGTGAATAGTTTATGACTGTCAATAAAAGCTGTAATTTTTTCGCGTTTTTGTTTCTCGTCATGTTGAGAGTTTAAGACCACGAATTAAGATCTAGGAACAAGTCTAGTTTACTACCCCAATCATGAATTTCAATTTTTTTCTTCTAATCGATAGTATTTTAATACTGATTCCAAATATTTAAAAATTAAATTGCGGAAACGAATAATTAAAAAGTTATAGCAATTTTAAATAGAATTTATACTATCAAAATCGACATATTTTACGTTTCGATTTCGTATAAAAAGTGTGATTTTTTAACAAATGTGCGAAACCTATTTTTTCGTTTTAAAGTAACAAATTAAAATTGAGGTAGGTATTTTAGAAAAAATAGATAAAAAAAATGTATGAAAATATAAACATTTTATAAAAATTAACATGCCAACTTTAAGCGAATTCCAGCAACAAAATTATGGCTTAATAAATAAGTGGCCATAATAAAACACACTTAAAAGCCACTAAAAAAAGATGGTTTCGAGGTGTATTTCTTGATACTGAGAAAGATGAAAGTAATGATCATAAAGTAAAACTTTCATCAAAAATACAGTTTTAATTTTTCATAATATTTTAATAATATATGATAATAAAGTTTATAAATATAGTAAATGTTTATTTTTTTAATATTTTTTGGACGTTGATGTAGGACACATTTAGCATGAGATAAGTAAGTATATATTATAAGAAAATAAATTGTAAATACTCACCATTTCCCTCACAATCATTAGAAATTAAGTTCAAATTTAAAAATGTGCGCTACAAAAAATCAGAAAAAAATAGCCACTAATGGTAACACTCTAGAAAGCCTTTTGATTCTAACAGTATATTTATAAATTATAATAATTAAACAATTTAAATTAAAATAAATACTATATTCGTATGTTTTAATGTTAATATGATCAGCGAATATTATAATAAACCGAGGCCATTGGTCGATAGTTCGATATTAACCGTGTCGTTTAACCAACGGTAAAATACAATAATATTATGTATAAAATAATATATTTAAATCACGATTTTTTAAGAAACGATTAACGCTCCTGAATAATATTCATTGGTAAATTTTAGCTATATTTATCACAACCTAAATTTATTATAATATTAATTATGGATAAATGTACAATATTTTGAACAAATAACCGAAATCTATGCAATGTACAATATGTAACCGTTTTACCAGTTTTCAGAATTACATAGGTACTTTTTATGTATCACATATTTATTACAGTGCATTCATTCATTTCTATATAATTGTTCGCCCCGCCTGCAAGATACATGACGTCATTCGTGTTTTATTATACACGATTTCCGATTTTACATTTGCACCTACGCATACGTTACAAATGAGTTTTCGCAAATATCTCGTTATATTTTTACAAGTTTTTATTTTTTCGAAACGTGAACGCGTTCGACGGGGATTTCAAACAAATATCGCTGAAAAAATGTAGGTATGCATATTTGAGGACTACCTAACGTATAATACGGTATAGATATAGGCACCACCGGTTTCAAAAGATTCGTCCCCTTTAAGTGTTCGACTTTTCGGCACAAATAATAATCGACAATATAGATGTCTATATATAATATTGTTATAATACGTATCGGCGGGACTAAAAAGAAAGGGTTTTTCTGCGTGTGGGAACTCGAAATAATATATAACGTTCCGTGAAAATCCTTTCAAAATCTTCCGACGCGCCTCAATTGACGTGACCCTACAAACAGCGGCGGTGGCGGCGATCTTCTTGAATTCGTATATTTCGGGTCGTCGTTATTTTATTTATTTTTATTTTTATTTTTTTTTTTTTCGTCAGAATGACCGCGCGCGGTGTCCCCCCATTGTCAATGTCGCGCGAATCGCGCGCCCACCTGCAGCACAATAATATAATAATTCTCGACGTCTGTAACGTGGAAAAAAAAAATGATTTATATTCGGCAGCCACCCCGGGAATTTCAGAATAAAACGATTCACCCGAACTGGTTTATATATATATATAAATATATATATATAGGTAGGTGAAACGCGTTTTTTCGATTTTAAAAATTCGTAAAAATTTCGTTGCGCGCAATATTCGTGTATTACCACATAAATCTCTTCTCGCGCGTACATAGGTTAGGTTAGACATTATATTATTATGTATTGCGCGGAGGGGGGGGGCGTGGTAATCATCGATCGGTAAGTAACCATATATAGGTATATGGGTACCACGGTTAACCACGGTTCCGTCGGACGGTTAGGTTTTATCGACGGAATGGACCGTGAAGTTTTCCCGAGTCACAGATTTAGACGGCGTGAATATCATTATCACGACGAGGACGGTGCGGTGGCGTGTATAGCGATGGCAGTAATAAAGCATAATAATATAATCTATGTGCGCTGCCGCTCAATTGGCTGCCGTACCAAACAGGTGTACAATATTATATATATATATGTATACGGTATATTATTGACGCGAGCCTGAAAAACTATATATATAATAATATACACTATGTATAATCACGGGTTAATATACCATGTTGGGGTTAGGTCACCGATCGGTTTTTTTTTTTAAATAAGAATACATTTTTTTAATGGTTTTTTTTTTTCCTGTTTTTTTTTTTTTGTCGCGGATGAACGGTTGGCGTGCACCGGAATTCTCGATCTGAATGCTCGCATCGTATTATAATATATTATATAGACGAAACCAATATAGCTGCAGATATATATATATATATATATATATACACCTATATTATAGATAATGAATTCCCGTTTACAGCTACTACTACTATGTACCTAACTATCTGCGCGAACGGAAACAATTTGAATTTCAACGCGGCGTGATTACTGATTTATCCGGTAAACGCGCAGTATGGTAAAGGGTGTTTCCTAAAAAAAAAAAAAAAAAAACCGCCGGATTATAAACGTAAGTACGAAATAAATGGATATTTATATTATACATATTATTTATATTCGAGGAAAAGAAATGCGTTCTCGGAGAGTTACACGGTTTGGTGCGGGATTTGGAGTGGAGGTTTGATCGGGCGTTACTTTTTTGAAAACCGAGAAGAAAACCCTGTCACCGTGAAAGAAGTCCGTCACCGCATACTATATATGCTCACCGGTTTCCTTTTTCCTCGTTTGGATCATATCAACATCGAGTGCGTGTGGGTCCAACGGGACGACGTAACACTTGCCACACTGCGCCGAACCTACCCAACTCGATGGTGCGATTTGAAGCCGTGTGATTTTTCTCACACCAAGTCACGAGTTTACCGGAACAAACCACGAAATTCCGAAATTCGTTGCATCTTAAAGAAGAAATTCGACGTTTTCTCGACGAACCCGATACGTGATTGGGTGATGATGAATTTCCGTGATCGCGTGTGTATAGGGCTAGGTATGCGGGGAGCCATAAGTCCGATTCCGAAGAGAATGATATGTTATCTGGTCATTTTTACATAAATAAATTTTAACTATAGCGGTTTTAAATCCGGCGTTCTTTTTGAGACACCCTTTATATTGGGACCGTATACGGGGGTGTACGGTGTACATACTCTCTTTTCGGTTTTTAATTTTTAGACTTTCAATGTTATGATTTACGTAAAAGTTTTCTTTTTTTTTTATACTTTTTCAATAACATTTATATTACGTATATTGTTATAATATATAATTAAATAATTACTTAATATACAAAAAACCATTATTTACAATAATCGAATCGCTGAGTTCAGAAAGGGGACATGTCCAAGTTTTGGCAAAATGAGTTAGTCACGCTATTTCGTTCCTAACGCCTAGAGGCATGTTTGGTGTTAAAAGAAGACATGTCCTGCAATTGTATATAAGAAAAAAATTAAGGTTAAATAATAATTAAAAGCAGAAAGGAGTCTTGTCCAGGATATGTCTAGTTTTTGCTCTCATTATTATGTATACGTATGCCTACCTATTGATTAGGTATGCATACTTCACCCACCAATTTTGTGTTTACTCTGCTGATAATGAGCTTTTCGTAGATTTTATCATAATTTATATACTTTTTACTTTACTATATGCTTCTGTATATATCAAACTACCCCATAATTCCTGAAAATTTAAGTTAACGCAGAAAGGAGACATATCCAGGAAATAAAAATGACTGCTGCGAACATACAAAAATAGTAAATTTGATCCAAATATGATATTTCTGTAGAAAGGTATTAGAAAAGTTGTATACGTTTTCCAGAATGCTAGGTATTATGAATTCATTGTAAACAGTTTTTTGTGTCTCGTATAAAATTTGGTTTTCTGGATATGTCACCTTTTTGAACTCAGCGATTCAATCAATATTATTATTATTATTCATATATATCATACTTGAAAATTGAATAAAAATTACTGAAAAATAGTCAACAAGTAATGTTTTGATATTTCCACTATGTATAGTGCTATAGTAAATAATTATTGTAAAGTTCAAGTTTCTGGCATTATAACTTTCCAATTTATAAACATTTTCGGTAAGTTTCCTTTACACTTAATAAAACTACTGGAAAAAATGAAAAATTACCCATTTAATGTACCAACTAGAATGGAAATTTCATCAAATAACCTTTTCCCCAAAACGCTTACTCGATTCCTTCTAAGCGAAAGGGGCTCACAAGATAATAACACAATATTGTAAAATTATTCCGGCTGGCTGTCGCTCAAGTTTACCGACGAAAAAACGGGTAGATTGCGGGATATAATAATACGTGTTTCTCGCGGAATATGGATTATTATATTATTATTAATATCGGCTAAATGATGACAATATAGTTAATGCAGTGTTATAACATAATAATACTACCTATGTGAATTCCAAGTCATCAGAAAACGTAGTTCTAAAATATGTGCCAACCAAATAAATTGAATATAATTTAACCTATAATTTTTATGTCCACAAACTTTTATAGTGTCGAACATTCAAAAGAATTTTTACAAAAATTTTCAACGAATTCATTATAGGTTGTTGGAAATATTTGGATCATTTACATTTACATTTAAAAAAATATTAAAAACGCTATGTACTTATCAACAAATTTTACCAGAAATAAAAAAATATATTAATAATTTGTGTATTAAATTAATCCTTGAAGAGACTTTGAAGTAGTTGGTCACAGCATAATCTAAAATTCGGTATCCATATACATTATGTTTTAATATAAATACTTATATCACATACAAACATTATTATCTAGAATTCTAACAGTGAGGTAACTTTTTTGAATTTTTGAAAGTCATTTTCGAAAAAACTATGGAGGGAAGGAGCAAATTAAAAAATCTAAAATATTATAAATATACCTCACAATAGAATATATGTATAAAACATCTTAATAAAAATCTAAAATACATAAACCCTAATTTTTAAAGAGCCGGTAGGTGAATTTCAAAATATTTACGTAAACATTTTAATACCTAAAAAGTATCGGTGTTTTTAATCTTTTAAACAAATTTTAAGTCTTAAACTTAAAAATTAACATCTGAAAACTTTATAGGTAATTAATTTTTAATAGAGTCAATTTTGAGAATCGTTGAGAGGAGGAAAATTGCGGATATATTGTGAATTACCTGTTGAATAATTTCAAATATATTTAAAATTGCTTTAAATATATTAAAGAGAAGTAAGGTGTTTCCCTAAATTTCTAATGCTTTATTATATAATGAGATGTGCATCAAAATGAACAAAATATGATTGTATAATTTTCATTTTTCACCAAAACAAAGGTATGCAATTCACACAATAAATCCTTCTTTCCATAATTCCATACTATTGTTAGTGGCTACTATCGAAACTCTCGTGGAATAAATGCAGTGTTTGAAAAGAACGACCCTCATATTTTGTGAACGATACGCGAACCCCACTCGTTTCTGTCAAATAGAACGTGAATGTGAACGACGTTCATATTTTTCAGGAATTTGAACGATTTTCAGGCCGTTCAAATTTCGCTATAAGACTTATAGATTTAAATATAATACTTGAAAGTCCAATTCCCTTAGATTTGCTATAAAACGAAAACGATATAGTTTTTACGGATTGGTAATTTTTTAGTAGAAAAAAATATATTTTGTTAATTAAAATGAACGACCAGATGAACACGTTCATTTATTTAAAGAACGTGTTACTTTTAAATTCATTTGAACGTGAACATGAACGAGTTGATTTTTTAAGAATTGAACGTGAATGTGAACGAATTCAATTTTTAAGTTAACGTCCCAAAAACTGAATAAATTTAATGTATCTGCTTGTAATATTATGTATTTATTGTCCTAACTGAAACATATGGTTATCTCATTTTTTTTTTAAATAGTGAATTTGGTCATGTCTTAAAGGAGATGGGGTCCTCATTGGCATTTGTAAGGATATTCTTTCGTTTTTAATTTCCATTTTCAAATCTAATATTGAATAAGTTTTTGTTCACTACTCAATATCAATTGGTACTTTTTTTTTTTTTTTTGCAAATGGCGGAGTTCAATTCCTCCACATTCTTCTCCTTCTATATATGAGTATCATATACTATCTCTTGAGTCTGTTATAAAACGATATCCTAAATATAAATTTTTATTCTGCGGTGACCACAATTTGTCTGAGATATCAGGGGATAACTACGACAATGGTTTATTTTATTATTTTTGCTTAGTAAGTATCTTATGTAGTCATGCGCCTTATATTCCTGAGATGTTTGCCGCAAACAACTTTTTTCAAATAATATTCAAATATTCATGGTTAATTATTATACTTTATATACTCCAGTGTTAAATATTTAGTAGTGGAAAAGTTTTGTCATCTTACTCCGTGTATGTCATTGCCTAATAATTGGTAAGCGCCTTTCTGTGATCGTGATAAACCATATTTTATTTTATTTTTAATTGTAAATATATGTTAATTTATTTCCTCATTTGACTGGTGATCGTATTTCTCACTCTTGAACCTTGACTCAGCCGTGAATATATTCTTTGGTGTATTAAATCAGTCTGTATTTGATTTTGTGCCTAAGTGTTTTTTTCGTGAATCTACTTTTCTACCTTGATTCTCTAAAGAATTAAAGCAATTTGTGTTTTTAAAGAAGAAAGCGCATGCAAAATTTAAGGCGTATTCTAATATTTGTGATTATAGAGAGTTCTCGCTTCTTCTTGCTCAGTTTAAATATGAGGCAAAAAAATAAATGCATAGTTATACTTAACATGCTGAGCTGTCATTAAAAAGTAATTCATGTGACTACTGGAAGTTTATTAATAATATTCGCTTCAATAATGATATTTCTAAGCAGCTATATCATTCAACGGAATTGTCTCATAGGATAAGCAGGGAGCTGCTGACTTATTGTCTACTATTACTTTTCCTCTGTATATAAATCAGACTAAACTGAACATAATTTTTCAAATCTGGGAATTTCAGTTTTTATTTACCTATCAAGATATGTCTCCTTCAGTGTTGATAACATATATCATAGTTTATTGGCTCTTTGCAATATTTCATCTATTGATTCTGATAGTATCCCTAGCTAGTTTATATTTCAGTTAAGGTCTATTATCGCTTATTTTCTTTGGATCCTGATCAGAGGTCACTGATAAGCAGTTGAACAAACCATAACTTCGCAAACAATCCTGATCAATATCCGACCCTCTGTTAAAAAGCAAACTAGCTTGGGACAGAATACTTCAATTAACGCATCGAAGTCTTTAGATGAAAATATTTTCTCGTCAATGCTAAAATTCAGTTCCGTTACTCCGATTTTTTAATCTGACAATCCATCTATAGTTTCAAACTATAGACCAATTTATATTCAATCACATTTAACGGAAATCTTTGAGTCATTGGTTCTTTGTGGTATTCAACGTCCCGTTTACAATATTTTTTATAAAGGAGCAACACGGCACCACGACAACTTGCAATCTTGTGTTTAGCAATTTTTTATTTATAGTGATCACAAGTTGACGTTGTTTACACGGACTTCAATAAATCTTTCGACTCGGTAAGTTATAAAGTTTTGATAAGAGTTCTTCATGATTATGGTTTTGGAGAACCTTTTTTAGTGATCGAAATCAATAGGTAAAAGTCTGGGACCTTTTCTGGGATTTCTCAAGGTGGTCACTTTTCTCCCTTATTGTTTTCTCTCTTTTTAAATAATATTTGCCGTGTACTGCGTCATTCTCGTATTCTCTACTTTGCTGACGATATGAAACTTTATTTGCGTATAGGTTCTATCGATGATTTTCTGTATCTCCGATTTGACTTAGATCGCTATGTTTTGTTTAGAGTTTTAGGCTTAAATCTAAACTTATTGGTTCGTTATTTAATTATGATTTCATAATTGTTACACATAGATATATGGCATGTACATTATGTAGATTATCTCTGTTAACTGTTACTACATAATCTCATTATTCATTATTCACTCATATCTTATTCTACGCTAAATCATATCGATACGTTATCAAAAATTGATTTTATTTTATTTCACAATTATTGTATTTACCAGAAACACGATTCATAGTACAAATATTATAATCTAACTTTTATATTTTTCGTGTAGGTAGATAATCATAAATTATATAATGATATGCATAAATATTAAATATCCTGCATTCTTATTTGAAACGATTTTTTCTCATAATGCGCGTGGAAATAATCGATCGAGCATTATGAAAAAACTGTGCATCTATATATATATATAATATATATATATATATATATATATATATATATATATATGTATACATATATGTATATTGTATATATGTCCTTTCGAAATCCCTCAATTGTCAACGACGTTTATTGTATCCTGCAATGCACAGTTTATCCTGTGACGTGTCTGATTTGTATCTGACGTTGTCACAAAGAAACAAGAGGGAATGCACGGCTACTGTCGACTGGTTCTCGTGTATATACTATATAGTATAGCCAGTTTGACAGGATCATGCGTCGAATTCCCTATACGTTGGGCGAAAATACTAATAATAATGCAAGATTATCGCATGTATATAATATATGGAAATAAATTGGAAATAATACTTATATATTCCTCATCAAAATATATAGTATTATAATCAAATACAGGCAACGAAAAAAAAAAATACACAGGATTTAATATAATTTTCGGTCGAATCGAGTTTCTCTCGTATCGATATTAAACTTGCAGTTGAAATGCTATATTTACCATTTCGTATATACATTTTATAAATACAAATTTTACGACGTTACATCATGTATTTTTTTTTTCATTTAGTCAACACGAGCAATTTAATATAAATATATATATATATATATATATTAAATTATATATGTATTACATTTGCGTTGTTAAGTATAAATCTATTTAAAATATAATTGAGTAAGATATTTTTTTTTAAATAATTTTTGAAAAAAAACTGTTGAATAAAATATAGTCTCGGGGTGTATTCAAAACCAGCCATTGTGTGTTGCAGTGTACAATGCACAGTTATGATCGTGAAAAAAATAGATAATCCTCTAAAAAATGAGAACATTTTTTTTTTTTTTTTTAAATACCCTTCGGCTATTTTTTATAATGGGCTGTAATTTTTTCCCTGGTGTACGCATGGTGTACTAATATGCGTTCAACGGGCGCTGATTCAAAGGGTGGTATAAATATATAATAGCAATGATTAGATGACTCGTCAATTTTTGCACCTTTTTTAATTAAAAAACCTAACAAGGGTATATTTTTTTTTTTTTCCATAAATCATCGCGTCCCCGTCAAGTTTTTTAACCGTCGCATCGATCTCGTTATCCCGTCAATTTTCACGTCCTTTAATTATTTTCCGTAAAAACCGTTTAGTTCCAATAGCGTCCTATTCGATTGTTCCAATAGTGCATAGTCACATCGTATACCTAGCGCCGCTACACTGTTTCCTAAAGGTATGTTTAATAATTATCATAACAATAATATTCATTTGTTTACTTAACTATATATATATATATATAGGTATTATGTACAAAACAAAACTAATCTATTCACGAACGTTCAGGTAAACTTCGAATAAGAAATAATAACCCAGTCTTAAGCCGCATATCATGTTATTATTGCTGTACGAAAGTATAAATTTACATAGTATAGTTGTTATTTATTACCTATTCAATAGTCGTAAAAAATCAACGATGTAAATTTATTAATAAATATTAAAAACTAAAATGTACAACACGCATTTATGGCGATATTTAAAATAAATTGATATGTAATATAATATTATATGTAATTGATTTTGGCGACTTTTTCATCGCACAATTAATGTTATACATTTGTACCTGTACGATTTATACGATGATAATATTACTATTTGTTTCATACATAAAAACGTTTACAATTTTTACATTAAAATAGTTATAAATCATTTTCAGTTATTGCAGTTTGTAGACTTTTATCGCTTAACAAAATATGCAAACTGCATAATATATATAGACACTAATCGAGATTATATTTACATTAAAAAAATCATGTTTCAAAGAGTTATTACGGCGAATGTGAGGCGGGAAATTTAAATGATTTAGTACATATATAATTTGTTAAATTACTTTCATACGCGGTTATTCGACGACAATTTGCCGTTAGTCATTACTTATTGCGATTATTGCTTCGCTCCGAGGCTGTTTAAAGTGTAATAAAGATAAATTTCACCGAAACGTTGTAATAAACGCACTGAAAATGTTTTATTTTTACCTAATTTATGATTTAATTTAAAAAGTATGCTAACACATACAATAATGTAATGATACTGTGTCCTAATTATTATCACACACCTATACCTACTACACATATAGGTAAATTTATTAGGTTTTATACCTAAATAACAGAAAAAAAATATTAAATAATGTTCACTAAAATATTAGTCAAGAGTGGACAATGATTTGTAACGATTTTTTAAATTGTGCATGGTTTTTTTTTATTGTTTAATTGTAATCATAATAATTTACTTCGTGGCCATACAATTTATATAATATTGATCTTCTAAGGTCAATCAATACAAAAATCATAAAATTTCGAAAAAAAAGTCCTGTTATAAAATTTCATAAATTATTTTTTTAGTTAATTGATATTTATATAATTCATGAATATTGGATTCTATAAATTGTATGGCTGCAAGCAACACAATTTCACATCATATTCAAATTATTCATATCTTAATCCATACTACTTTATCTTTAAATATATATTAAATATACCTATATATTATATAGATACTTATAATAATAAATAAAAGGTCTAAAATAAAATGTTATTTTGAATAATGACGAATAACTACCAAATATATTGTGTTTTTTATGTAAAAAAATAATATATATATTTCCAATTTTTATAATTTATTAAAGTTTTGTCTAATTTTACTATAGAATATAAACACTTATAACTTATATATATATATATATATAATATTAATCGTTTGCACACTGCAGTATTTTGTGTATTCTGTTCTTAAACTATAAAATATATTGATCCCACTATATTGATAGAATTAAATCATATTCAATCGATAAACTTTATTATTAAACTTTAAATCTACTATCATTATTTATGAAAATAATAAATATAGCTTTTCATACAAAGAAACATTATTTTCAAAATTGTAATTCCAAAAGTCAAATTAAATAGAATATTACAGCATGCATTGAGTTTCTAGATACTATCGTCAAGAGATCCTAATTAGTTGTCATAATAATTTACAATAATTTGTTATATAGCCTACAGATTAATATCAATTAATAATATATTATAAGATTGATTTGGATAACAGGAAAACTATATCTTTATAGTTAAAAACCCTTTCGAACCAATTACAAAAGAATTTAATTTCTTATACCTTTCTCAGGTATCTGTTGATAGAAATCTATATTATATTTATTTACTATTAAAATACGTATAGTACCTATAATATTTATATATATGATAATTTATAAGTGAAATATATTACATAACAAAAATGTAAGTCAAATCAATAATATTGATTCAATATTGAAGTAATATTTAGATATCCACTGTCCAAACTATATTGAATTTGCTGACTATTTTCAATGGTAACATACAGTGAAAAATATTTTATATGAACTGAAATTATTAACATTGCACACTATATGAATCACAGAAACTGAAAAAAATTTATAAAAATAAAAGAAACCCTGTTATTGTTAGTCATTATTAAACAGTATTATGAAATTCCAAAAAATATCTATAAACTATTGGGTACACTAAAATGAAAATTTACAAGAGACAGATTTTGTTTTCAATAAATTCTCAAAAATTATCCATCCAATATACATGATTATTTACGTAGCTGGTCATTTAAATTCAATATACATAAATATATTGAGCACGTTTGAGTATACCACTTAACCGTTCTTTAAAATATTCGAATCGACTTTATGCTTAATGCTCTAATATTGAGTAAAGTCAGATACACCTTTTTTTTTTCAATTTTTCTCAATTCCACGCAAGTCAATTTTCCAAACAATATTATTTTTGCAATTTTTTTTTTATTATACAGTGTTTAGCTGTTTCATTTAAAAAATTTGGTCTTTTGCCATTCCTATCTTCATTCCGAATTTTTAAAAACAACAAATAGTACTATTTAATAAAAATTGTATTTTCTGTGATAAAAAAAAAAAAAAATAATATTTACTTAATGCGCTTGTTAATTAATTCACCAAATAGCAGATTTAATATTTACAATTACAAAAAGACATTATAATTTGCAATTTTCTAATCCATTATTTATAAATTAATTTTAAAAGAAAACATTAATAATATAAGTACTGATAAAAATACCAATTCTGTCAACAAAATTATAACTATCATCACTATATATACCCGACAGACATTTTGTTCATTTAACAATTGTCTACTTGTCATTATTATCTATTGTCATATAAAGCAAAGGGTTTAACAAAATAACTTTGTCATTTATGTAAAATTAATTGTTGGGAAAATAAAATGAATATTATTTTAACAAAATTTATATCAAAATGATATACATTTATTGTTGTGTGAATATAATTCACATCATTATCAATTAGACAAATAACTGTAAAACCGACAAAATGATATTTTTTGATCTAATAATATTTATATCATTATGATAATAATATTATTATTATGATAAAATATTGATGATAAACCAAATGGTAGATTTATTAACTGATATCTAATACAATTTATTATTTTCAGCCATATTTTTTTTCAGTGTACCTCGTAATAATACGTGTATAACATACAATTGACATTTTCAACTATTTAATTGTCATTTTTATAAAAATAAAAACACTTTTAGTAATCTAGTACCTATACATATGTCTTTTTTTAGTTTTTTAAGCTCAAAAATCATTTTACGTTCATTGTTCTAATTACTTTTTATATACTACGGCACTAAGGTAATACACATTTTAAATACAAGCAAATAAACGGTAGTATCAAGCTGTTCAATTTCGCCACAGCTGTATTTTTTTTCTTTTCTATCGTTCCATTTTGCGAATTTCTTTTTCATTACTCTTGTTTTGGTAATTTGAATATGTATTTTAAATGATAAAATAACATACTATTGTATGTAACTACTACTTTTAGTACTTGAGTTAGTTTTACTTTTCATATACACATCTCTTCAAATGTGTTGAATTTCTATCTTTCAATAGGTACCTACGTGATTATTGTGTAAAATAAACTATAAAAATCAAAAACTCAGATGTAGATAAATTATTAAATAAATTGAATTAGTGGTGAGGAGGTTCAGAAAGTCGATCCTTTTGGTCCTCGCCTTTGAACAAGATAGTGTAGTATTATTATTTTCAATTTGAAAGCCAAGGCAAATAATTGCATTCGAAAAACGATTCTGCGACTGAAGTTCGATAAAATATTATTATCCTACTTCCAATAATTATCCGTTATTTTCAGTAGTTTACGGCTTCACGCTTGAGAAAACTATAAGAAAAATAAATAATTCATCGCTTATAGTTTAATTTTTATTTTTTATTAATCTAATTTCCTATCAAAAGGCACTTTATTCGATTATTTCTACTCGACTCCTTTTACCCCAATAATGTGCACATAAAAAAAATAATCTGTAAATTTCAAATTAATTTTTTATAAATTATATCTTGAATTTTTATCGTGAGTACCTATTACAGAAAATATTTCAAGTCATTGGCATTATAATCATTTTACATTTTAAAATAACTTTTGGTAGTTTTCTTTTATAGGCAATTTTTATAAAATTTTAAGGAAATAAAAATTCAGTTATTTATAATTATTTTAATATATTATATTAAGTTATTTTAAAATAATCCTGTGCCAATACCATTTTTAATATTGTGTAATCGCGGTATTTGTTTAAAAAAAATATGTCTACTTAAATTGCAAATAAATAATTCTATAGATTGATTTTAGAACCATAACACCTGTACCTATTATCAAAATGAAATAAAAAAAAAACAGTTGTTTTTCATTATTCCAAATACGACGTGATATATATTGCTTACAAGTAAACCACCCTTTTATGCATATTTATACAACTATAACTCTTTTGGATTTCTTTCTAATTTTTCATAAAAGAACAACATTTTATTCTCTTTAATTTTGATAATAAGTAATTTGGCTCTAAATTCACTTAAATTTAAATTGTTTTCAATCTAAGTAAGCGTGTTTTTATAGTACTAAAAATTACATGTATAGTGTCCTCTAAATTAAAATAGGTATATAAACTACAGAATTAAATTTCTATCAAAAAGATCTTCACTCAAAAATGTATATCCAAAAAAGGAAATAATGTCTACATAAAAAAAAAAAAAATAATAAATTCATTAGTTAAAAATAAAAACATAAAAACATATACATCATCATTGTAAAACCTGCCAGAGATCTACCACTCCGCTCAAAATCCAAAATAAATTATTACGATAATTTCATTGCAAGCGCCATTGGATATGTTTCAATTATAAATACCGATCGAACGGTTTGATATTTTCTCTAAGAGCACGTGACGAAAACATATTATTTTTCACGTTATTATAATTTTTTATCGACCACTACGCTGTAGTTTTCCATTAAAACACCGGAAATTTTACAAGAGAAGTAAAAACTATCATGACCGATTATTATCATATCGTGAATAGGATACGAGTTATCTATTAAAAACTCCTTTCGTCCATCCAAGATCAATGTAGGTACTATTGAAAATAATTTATTATGTAAATATTGTAAATATTATACTGGTTTGTAACAATGACACGTAATATAGTATGTGCAAAGTGCACAGTGACGAAGTACAGGGGGTTGATTCTTGAATCTCGTAACCGTAATGTCGAATACCACGTTTGTCACATGAAATTTAGTTTGGTCTATTCTCGAATCTGTATACGATAATTTGTTACGACAATTTTGTGTGACAAAATGTAATGATCGAATGAGTACGACAATATAATCACACGACTTTTTGTCCGACTATTTAATATTTGATTCAATTTTGACAAAATTATTCTTTTGTTTTTGTAGTATTTTGTAGTGTATCATTGAACTAAGTTAATATTTTAATTTTCATGATGGATAATTTTAATGTCTCGCGGCTTTGTATATATACTAAATGTGATTATTGCTCATGAAATAGCGGAAAATAATCCAAGACAAGGTTTTTCGGTTAAAAATGATCCATTTAATCAATGTGATAGTTTATTTTTGAAAAATTATAGACTAACTAAAGATCGAGTTCGACAGCTAATAGGTATGGTTACACCTTACATTGGACCAGAAACGAGGTTTTCATCTACTCGTATAACAATCTCCACAAAAGTAATAATTAAAAATTGATTTTTGATTAGTTACCCATTATCATATAAATTTAAACTTTGAACTTTTTAGTACGTTTAAGAAATGAACAGCTTTATGGCAACAAAACTACTGAGCTACTTGCAATAAATTGATAACAAACGAGATACCGGCGGCTACAGAGCTCTTATCACGATTCTGTACACGATAGCGTATTGTTTTCTATGGTAACCGCAACTTGGTTTATGTGACAAATATTTCGTGCGTGACAAAATAATTTCGATACCCGACTAAATGTCATTTGTAGTTGAAGAATATAGGTATTGCAAATGTCGTACGACAAAACCCTACGGAAAATGTCTCGTACGAAATTTTCTTAACGAGATTCAAGAACCGACCACCTGCAGGGCCGACACCACTGGGGGGGGGGGGCACCGGATAGCTGAGAATTTTCGCGTTCGATCACGTATATTGTGATGGACGCCGCGTGATCGGTCCTTCCAAAAAAAACCACCGTGTACATAATCAAATAAAATCGCAGCGCGCGTACTGCATGACACCCGGGGGGGGGGAAGGGGGTGGGGAGCAGTGTCGGTATGTGCGGCGGATATAATATAATAAATAAATGGTAAATAGTTAATAACGCAGTACGGCCGGCAATTAACTCGGGCGCGGAATAGGACCGAAAAGTGAAAACGGATAAGTATAATATGCACAGCTAGAAACAACAGCGCGTAGGTCGGGCACACGCTCGTGTTTTGACTGCGCTCGGTATAATATATAGACGCGCATATTATGTATATATTATTATTATTATTATTATTATTATTATTATTATTATCATTATTATTATTATATACATAATAGCTGTATGTATCGTTTAATTACACACTTATACATATATACTGTAAACACACACGCATACACGTACAGGTATACAGGCTGAAATATATAATGTACATTTTAACGGTGCCGGCGCCGTACGTAATATATTATATACGCCGTACGTGTGGCATAGTTTCGTTTATACGGTCGTGTGCGGCGGCGGCGGCGGCGGCTGCCGAGCGTGGACCGCGCCCGGTCGCACGCGCTAGACACGCGTCTCCGAGGCCCCGCCAGCAGCCGAGTCTCTCCTCCTCGCCCGTAGGCCCGCGCGCGCGCGCGCGTGTGTGTGCGCGCGCGTCGCGACGGGCGGGAGAGGGCGGCCGAGACGACGGTCCCCCGAGAAAACCAGGTGCTCTGATCCCGTACGGGTGAATACGAAACGCGAGTATATTATTATGATATCGTCGACCGTCGTGTTATGCTGCGCCCGAACGTATATTATATTATATTATTGTACGCCGGCCCGACGATATATACGTTCATTCGGACGGCAAAAAAGTAAATTACATTTACAAAGTATGCGAAAAGAGTAACGTGCACGGTCCGGTGTCAGTAGGTACTGATAAGCGCACTTGGCTCGTTATCGGACCGCACGGCGGCATACGACATATACCCGACTTGCTTTGTTGGGGGGGGGGGGTACTCTGTCTCAAGCTTATGCTTCTACCAGAGGGTCGGATGTATCAGGAGTTGTGAGGTGGCGAGGGGGTGAATTTTATGGTGTTAGAATTTTAGAAGTTGAGACGAGGACGGTTCCTTTTGTGGCCGTTGAGTAGGCCGGGGCGGGTTGAGATGGACTGGAGATGTGTGGAAAGTGGGACGAAGTGATCGACTGTTTGAGTTTGGTGGAGGTGGCCTTTGTGAATTCCAGAATGGACGGGATGTTGGTGGATTTCCTGATGGTGTGATTGCTAACGTAGAACGGGAGATCGGTGATATGGCGGAGAGTATTATTTTGGACGACTTCTATGCAGTTGGTGTTTGAAATATTGGAAGCCCATGCGGGGGAGGCGTATGTTAGAATGGGGCGCGTGTAGGCTTTGAAAATGTAGAGTTTGGTTTTCATGGAAAGTGGGCTTTTTCTGTTTAACATGGGAAAGAGGAGGTGGCCTGCTGCTTTAGTTTTATTTACGACGGACTTGGTGTAGGCTGAGAAATTTAGATTCCTGTCGATGATAACTCCCAGGTATCTAATCGAGTAGGACCAGCTAACCGGGGTGTTGAAACATATACCCATATGGGTTCTATAGAAATAGCCCATCACACCGTGAACGTCTCGGGAACTTGGACCGACAAATCGTAACTCCGTTCCGCGACAAGAGAACTCATTGGCCATCTCATTGGTCTATTCAAGAATATTAACCATCAAAGACTATCATTGGTATAGAATTAACAATATGCAATAATCAAATTTTAACAAACGAATATTTGTTGAAATAATACAATTGTTATTATTTTAATGTATATATTGTTAAATTAATAAAAAAAATGTGTTTACAATAACAAATTCATTTTGTAAATTTCACGAAACATTATAATTTAATTAAAATAATTTGTAAAATTAATACAGATAACTTATTATTATAATAAAATATGTTATTAAATTGAAAAATATTCTGTTTAAATTGACTATTTTGATTAACAAACGGGCGTTTGTTCTACGAAGAAGAAAGAAAGAAATGAACACAAAATATTTATAATTGAATTAACAAAATATTTGTTAATTCAAATACATTTGTATTCAATTGGACAATCTTACCCAAGACATTGTTAAATCAATAATACGTTTTGTTATTTTACTGTTAAATTAACAAATATTTTATTTCTAAATGAACAAACATTTTATTGGACGTATATTAACAACCATATTATTAAATATCGTCAAGGTACCTACTAAAACCATTATTACTATAAAAAAAAAGCTCTTTACTCCAAAACTCCTACTCGACTTACTAAGCCCCCAACTCAAAATCTAAAAAAAATATATCAGAAAGTTTGCTAAAAGTTAACTATAGGTACTAAAAAGAAAGTATATGCAATGCCAAAAAATTAAAATAATGTGCTTAAATAATAAACTAAAATGAATTATAAAAATATAATATATTCAAAATACATTAAAATTATTATACACGTGCTAATTTTAAGAAACATAGTTTCGAAAATATATTATGAATTTATCTATATTTTACGAGTATTTATTATGTAAATCAATGTTCTTACTAACTGATCTATGATCAACTCAAATCATTAGTACTTATTCTGAATTATAGAAAGCTGACATTTTGAAAATATATTCTTTTAACAATATATATGTCCCCCAAAAACTGATCGTTATACAACCTTATTTATAAGTTATTGATCGATACTGTTTTATAAACTCATTTCCTTCATTACTTTGACTATTTTTGGAAGATTTTACGATTTTTTGATAGTTTATAAAGATAGTTTTATTCTAATTATTGATAATTTGTAATATTTAATGATTAATGATTTCCAAAATGTCAATATATATTATGATAAAAATTTAAAACAATAAGTGCATAAGTATTTTGATCAGTACCAAATGTAGAATTAAAGTTAAGTGAACGAAGTAAAATCTTTTATTTTAATTCAAAAATAGAATACGTTCCAATAACTGTTAAATTAACGCATTCATAGGTTGTTCGGAAAAATTGAATTGAATTGAAAAATGCATTCCAAACACTGATCATGTATGCCTGTACCCTATATTATAGTATAGTTTTCTTTAATGAGTTTAGACAATATGTAATTTTCTGCAAAATCAACTTGCTTTTTAGTTCTATTATTACCGATACGTTTTTACGATTGTAGTTTGACCACCTATATACCTACCTACGCGAATGTTATCCAAATGATCTAGATTAAACGTATTTTCGTCTCAATGTTTGCATCTATAAGAATCACATCTTATCTGCTAAATGGCTATTTTAATTTGAACATTTCTCATTGGAGTTTTCTCGAGTATTGGGTATTGGCCCAAGCACTTAGAATTTTTACACGCATGCCTGGCTGTGTCCAACTATTCTATCGAAATACTATCAAAAAGTATTTTTATACTGTAAAATAACAATTGGTCTGTTGATTGGTCTATCAAGAGTTGAGTCAATCAGTTTGATGAAACACTAAACGGTTAAAAAAACTCAGCTGTCTATTGATGATGGAAATGTGTTAAAAGAACAACTGAACAAAATTGTGAAGATTTAATTGATTAATTATAGTTATAATTATTGATCGTAGTACGCAGCTTATATATTTTATTGTAATGATCAATAAGCTGCCTACAAACGGAAAACATGTACCTAAATATGTCTCGACCGCAGACGAATTATTGTATAATTTTCCAACACATTTGAATTCTCGTATATAAATATTATATACGAGTATATTGCTATACGTCGGTATGTTGGTAACGTTTGGTCGTTGCGTCGAGGTAATGTATCGACGCTCACAGCATGGTCAGAGCTACCGGTCCCTTCGTCCGGATTTAATCGAGTCGGTTCTAAACCTGTTGTGCTCTCCGAAAATAAGGGGGATGCGCCACGCACCCCGGGGTGAACGTCGTTTCTAGGAGGTGGCTTTCCGACGACGACCACGATGATAACAATAATTAATGTTGAATGGACCGACGAGCAACCCCGTGTGTGACGACCAAGGTCAACGGAGATAAAACCCATCTCTGTTCTCGTTCGTGTGCCCATACATAATAACATAACATAACAATATACCTACTACTTACATTATATACCTACGACGAAATTTAAAAAAAAAGATTAAAAAAAAAAAACCCTACAGGGACTTTTGACCCGAGGAACGTACCTATATATAGGCACAGGGGAGCTTAGAGGACCCTTACATGAAAAAGTCAATGATCCTAATAGATACATCCCTTCCCCTCTGATTTAATATAGTTATTTTCCAGAGAATAATCATCAATAGCAACAAAAAAAAAAAAAGTAATTGTCAGGCAATTTTATAAATTTTTTATTGACGGAACATTAGTTAATAACACTAATAATTTGATAATTATTATTGAACTAATAAATTTCATTTGATTATATACTTTATAGTTTATATATATAATATATATGTATATATATAATATATACTATTATTGGTCACGTTGTTTAAATATTTTATAGTAGAAACTAAAAACTATAAACTGTAATAATATACGTATAGTGTATTTACTATTTACCGCTTGACTGAAGATAAAGGAGAATCAACCACTATTGAAAATTTTGTACTGCGCCAGATTTATGATTTCCAATGTTTTCCATGGATTATAATGACATTTCCATATTATTAAATTGAAAGTGCTATCTGTAAATTACACGTACAAATAAATACAAATTAATTTAGTAAATGTACCATACTTATTAGATATTAATTTTAATACAATAAAAATTATTAAACTATAGTAGATAAAAAAAAAAAATGAAAATGCTAAAATATTTGAAAGGTTTTTTCATTGAAATTGTTATTTACTCGTAATATTAGTATTACCATTTTAAAAAATCAAAACTTCTAACAATATTAACAATATTAATGCAAAAATTGTACAAATAATAATATTAATTTACAAAAAAACAAAACAAATTATTCTAAAAAATAATAATATGTGTATATAATATATACTCAAACGCAAATTCTAAATATTATTATATTGCCCATGTATAAGTACATATTATTTAAGATAATATATAGAACCATATAATATAGAAAAATCTTTTATTTTGTTAGTAAAATGATATTATGCGAGTAATAACACGATTATAACTACATCCGTTTGTAGATATATGATGTGCATTGTACACAATATTATAACATAATATAATGCATTATTAATTTTAAATGGTCTTTAAGCTATGAAAAATGTCTAATGATTAGCAGAGATCACCAATAAAATTTCCAACAATTTCTTTAGATTATCAAAGTTTTACAAAAATGTATATACCAACACCAATCATTTCTAAAAGTGGTTTACCTATACGGATAATAATAAAATCTTAAGTGCCTATAAAACAATTCTGACAAAACATTATATAGTTCCAATTAAGCCGATCGCTGCAATGTTAGAATTTAAAACTTGACCGAAAACCATAAAATAAAAACTATTAACTATTTTATGTGTATAAAATACTATAAAATCGTTAATATAAAGAATCTTTTTGATTTATTGTAAGAGTACAACTTAGTTTTGTTTTTTAGACGTCTTACCTATATAAGTTAAGTTAAAAACATAATCTTTTTAACGTTTTAACTCAACTATTAATTGTTTTATTTGATTATAACTATATATAGTCTATACTAGTTTACATTTTATTTATTAATTTAAGTTTTTATAGTTCATTTTTATATAATTATCCAGTTTTTGTCGAGTTCATTATATTATATATACCTATTACCTATCATAATTGAAATGCAAATAGAATAATTTTATTATTATTATTATTATTATTATTATTATTATTATTATTAATAAATTAATATCTATATACTCAATAGTTAATATTTAAAAAAAACAAAATGTCGGCAAATTAATTACACTATATTGAATGATTTAAAAGATTTTAACTCTAGTTTTTCTAATGGAAAATAATAATAAAATTATTATTTTTACCTACCTATATAGTTAAACTAACTTTTTTTCATTTTAAGATAAAACTTTTTAGTTTTGAGTTGAAATTATTTTTTGTTAACTCTCAACATTTGGAATAGTTTAAACTTACCAATACTAATTTGAGTAGACATTTTTCATTAACTTGCCCACCTTTGTCAATTATCAACAGGGCAGGCTCAAGTAAAAATATAGTGCACTAGGCAAAATCAAATTTTGCCGCTCCTAAAATCAAAAAAAAAGCCATAACATTTTTCTAGAATTTGCGTAGTTCCTATATCGTATAAATTTCATGCTGGAAACCAGAACCTTCTTAAACTTAAACTTTCTTTAAAACTTTCGACTTATCTCTAAATAAGCAAAAAATGCGGCCCCAATGAAAGTGCCACTCTAGACAACTAGCTCGTCTACACCTTGAGCCGGCCCTGTTTATCAGTATATAATATTATGCATAATGAAACATTTAAAAAATTTTAAATTCATGTTTTTAAGAAAGTTTTTAGGAATAATAATCAGGGGCCAAATAATCATAGCCAAAATTGTTTTTATATAAAAGTCCTAGATACATGTTACTGTTTTGATCATAGAAAAAGTATAACCTTAAATATACAGAACGCGTGCGCATAACATATCGTTACAAATCACATATTTTAACATGGTGGCGCCATATTCATTTCAATAATAATATTATATTGTACATAATATACGACTAGAAAATCACTCGCGTCCCAAATTCGAGAGTTGTCAATGTTTGACGTCGGTATATCGTGCTCACAATTTTAATTCATCGAGTTTTCGACATTTGATGTATTGTTTGAATGTGTATCAAAATTGGATTATTTATTATCATTCAAATATATTTATATTATAATGAAATGTAAAGCGACTACTAATTTTGTTTCAAAACTAGATATAGTTTGTGTAGGTATATTTTGTAGAATTTAATGTTGGATCAAATATCCGAGAGAGTTATAATAATCGTGTACAGTGAATCGAATTTATTAAAATAACCTGCAGACAAAAATTAATAAAATTATAATGACTTACCTATATAAAGGTAGAATACGCATATTTTGAAGAGAATATACAACCGGAAGTTAATAAACAAATATATGATTCGGAGACATTTTTTTTTATAAATTGTTTTTAATGATTTTAATATAGGTAGGTATTGGCAATATAAACATTTTTGTTTTAAGTGTAATATCTTTACAAAAACGATGCATTTATATAAAAAAAAAAAAGTTAATTATTTTTTCGAATATATGATTATCAAAACACGGTTTCAATGTAATTTCGATTTTAATATATTTTGTATATTATATTATATATAGTTAACTGTTCGTATAGAACTTATTGGTGTAAACCCTTTTTCGTTGTTTAAATTACTGCAGGACCTATATAGAAAAACGAAAGTGAATCCAATTAAAGAATCCGTTCCTGCAGCAGGTATAAAATAGGTGTATACTCGTAAATCCTACAACCGATTCCAATTTCAAAAAATCAAATTACAATATTATAGGTAAATTGTTTTTAATCTCGACCAATATAATATGTGTATAATAAGTATACCTTCTACAGTATAATATATAAATACACCATATATTACCTATATATAAATCGATTTTTATTATTATTTTAAAATCATTTTAGAATATAGGTACACGAGATTTAAGTCGTTTGATTTTTACATAATATTATTTATCGACCTCGCCAGCAATGTGGACATCGTTAAAACGTGATTACAAACACCGAGACATTTCTATTGTGATTTTATTCAATAAACAATAATTATTCGAAAATTTATCCGGAAACGCATATAATAATAATAATAATAATAATAATATAAGAATAAGATTTGGATCATCTCTGCAGTGCCTATATAGGTATATTGTCGGTGTCGTTGGAAAATTATAGGGGGGCAAAGCTATATATAACTAATACGAGGTCTTGTTCTACAGACACGCGGCACGCAACCGTGCATTGCATCGAAATGCTCACATTAATAACTACTTTATAATTTTACGTTCAATACGGGTTCCTTCTTGTAAAAAAAAAAAACATTTTAATGTTCTCGATTTATGGCATTTCGAGTAGTTCGAAAGTCAAAAAAAAAAACACCTGTATATTTATATTATAAGTATGGTTATGTATATATATATAGTATTTGTTTCGTACAATTATATAAGTGCAGTTGGTACCTATAGGTAGAGGTATGTAGACTTGTTAATTTTAGTCGCTGCAGCGTTCGTGCGCCCGACATTAAAATATTCGTAACGTGATTAATATTTTGTCCGTATTGTTTTATAGGTAAATAATTATTTATTATTTAATAGACACAATGCATCAACTTAAAACAAAGAAAACACGCGATATGGTAAAATCCGTTACAGAAAAAAACATTCGGGGTATAGGTAATCGGAATAGATGTGTACCTAATATTATATTCATTGATCGATCGAATTTAACAGCCAATATATATACGTATATATGAAATAATACCGGATCCTGTTCAAATGTGTAATAATAATATATTCATTTTAACGTGCGTGGAAAACGAAATCGACTTTAAAAGAAAAATATCAGTTTTTGTTTACACTATCTAGGAAATAGGTACCTACGTTTATATTACCTATATTTTAATTCTTCAGCAGCTACACATTTTTCAATTTTAAATTATACACAATCATCATGATAACCGCCGATTACAATTTATACTGTCACGATCCCAATGAAAAGGATTATTCGGTCGGATTTAGTTATCTTCTATAAAAATAACGGGGTTTTTTTTTCTATTACTGTTTGAAAGCACAAATCGCATAAAACCGTATTTATAAATATCAAACCTTTTCTTGACAATATTTTATATGGGCCAGCTGCAGAAGCGTGAAAAATATACAACACGTTTCAAGAAATAATTTAAAATAATCGGGAAAGTCGGAAAAATATATGTTGAAATCTCACATTTAATAAATAAAATGAGGATTACCAATTATTACCACTATATTTTTTTATGTCAGAATATTTAGCATTAAAAATGTTATTGCCGAAAATAAATAATACAATTATTAAAATACTTCTCTACCTGTGTAAGTAATTGCATTTTTTTTATACCTTATATTGTCAACTTTAAAAAATTTAATTTAATTTAAAAAGATACAGAATAATCATTAAATTTTAATTTTAATTTAATTATTCAGTAAAAGACACTTTTATAGTTTAAAATAATATTTAATAATGTGTAATAAATTCCACAAATTATATCAGGGATTTACACCCATATTATTCGAAACCCGTATAACCAGTATTAATCCCAAAAACTTATAACCGTATAAATGAAACTGTCGGCTGTTATATAATATATTAATCATAACTAGTAGCGTGGCCAAAGAGGCCATGACCCCCTCTATAGTAGCTGTATTTTTATATCTTTTAGACTTTAAGCGAATCGGTATAAATTACTGTTTTTCATTATGTATACACTTTTTCGCATGAAAAGAGTCAGGTAGAAGTTCTGAGGTAAAGAGCTTTCCATTGTATCAAATTCGTTCTAGTCGGTACTAAAAGAAGGTATTTTTTTTTATTTGCTTGATAGTTACGCTCTTAAGCGTTAATAAAGATTACTGAAACAGACCAAATATTTTTAAACTTTAAATTTGTTTTTTATATATAATAACAAATTATTTTGTATAGAAATTGGGTGTTTATTTTTATATAAATAATTCTACAAGTATCTTAACACCAAAAAATATTATTAAAGTTACTTTGTGTTGACCAAAATTAATACGCCATACAGGACTCGTAAAACCGTATGAAATCGCCGGTTTTCAAAACCCATTGGTATAACCCCAATCTATATTTTTTGTGTATGGACAGCTAACTGATTTCCACAATAAATTTTATTACGGGTACAAAGTTCTGATTTACATAGTACTAAAAAAATATAATTTCTGGGGACTTTAACGACCTACTCTACATAGAAAATTGTTTTTTTCATTCCTCAGATTGGTTAAATAATCCCTGTCGCTTATGATTAATTTAAGTTCCTGTGTCTTTATTCCGGTATCTTCCGTCACTTTATTCATGAACAACGTCCTTGGTTTTCCCCTTACTATTATATATATAATTCTCCAATCTTCCTTGAAACATTATCATTATCCAAGTACAATATTATAATACAAGTCCGATTAATGTCTTTTTTCTTTACCTAAACGTGTTCCACATTGATTTCTGTATATTCATGTTCATACTCCTGAAAACCTCTCCATTTCTTACTTTTTCTGTCGTTGAAATTCTTAATGTTCGTCTCGGCCTTTAGTATTGTCCACGTTTTAGCTCCATACAAAGCCAGGCTCACGCAAAACTTTTTATAATTGCACTCTTAGTGTTCAAGCTTACTGCGTTTGTAGGAAAAAGATTTCTCTTTTTATAGAAAGCTCATTTTACTTGTGTTATCGCTTTACTACTTTTCATATCCTTCGCAATGTTCCATCACATTTAGTGTACTAAATAAAATATCTTTTCCATGGTCATCTATAGCAGACGTATTAGCAACTCTCCGCTTAAGTTATCTACTCCGGGAACTTTATTGTATTTAAATTTTAGTTCATTTAACAGAATTACAAATTCTTCCATAGGATGCGTAATAAAATTATTGATAACCTGCACACATCGTCGGAAATTTACCAAGACTACATACGGGTTTTAACTGATAATAATCTATGGACTCCCCGACTCATACATTAATTAGAAAACGTACACCAATGATTTTCAGTAGTGAATACGTGTTCACGAAAAACAAACGAATATTTGTATTAATTGTATTTTAGAGTTAAAACATTAATTATAAAATATATAAAGGACAATATTTTGGAGACGTTCTCGTCAGCGTTTTGCAAAATTAATGCAAATTAATTACTAAAAAATAGTTAATTCCAATTAAAAAAGTAAAAACCTAGGTTTTATGTACACACAATATAATTGAAATAACGTAAAACTCTGAAGAGGCTGTCTCCAAAATATTATCCTTAATATATTTTATAATAGCTAGGTAGGTATTTTATCTCTAAAACTATTTTAAAATGCTTTATTCTTGTTTTTAGTAAGCACGTGTTTGAAGAAGTGCCGTGAGTGTACAACCATAATAAATGTTCCGGATACGGGACTATTTATTAAACATTTTTTAACGATTTAATTTTAATTTTTTTTGAAATATTTAAAAAATTACCTATACAGAATCTCTAAAAATGGAAGGCGTGCGGCGTCCTCTTACAAATTCAACGCGCTAACCTACTAATTAAGTCCGTATAATGGGATCATTGAGGGTGTGAAGTTCCGTATATCAGTTTGTTGAAACAAATATAAACATATAATTAAATGAACAAATAACCGTTTATTAAAACAATAGCATGTTTTTAATTGCAATCAAAATTGATTTGTGTATCATTTTTAATAAGCCTACATAGTTTGTTAATATTTAGTATAACTCATAACTTTTTTAATGCTCCAATAATTTCCAACAAACTTTTTGGAAAAGTTTGAAAAATATCTGTCACTCGCCACATATGTTGTCCGTGCACGTTGTGTGCAAACTGCAGTATGCAAAACCTTGGGGTTTTTTTTTTTTATTTATTATTACTGTCATAATATTATTTATAAACATATTATTACACACGTTACATTATTGTAAATAAAATTAATAATGTTGTAATATCATAATTTATACGATACGAAAATTATCCTTGTCCATCTTCAACCCCTTACACGTATGTATATATATGTATATACATATATTGGTTACAGAGGATCATATATAGCCTGCCGCCGCCGACGGGCGTTCAAGTCACTATATATACGTAGTCCTGTACGCGCCTTCATTAAGTACGTTGTTTAATGAATAGTCGCAGTGGCGTCGGCGGTCAGTGCAGTGTTTTATTTAAGACTTCATAAAGAAAAAAAAAACGTGGACCATTATCCACGTGGTATAAATGGTCCCGAGACCGACGTTAAGGGTGGTCGGTCGATCGGGGTGAATAAACTAAACTGAAAAAAAAAAAACAACCCATCACTATATAGATGACCATTTATACATCTTCTAATTATATTCTAATTTTAAATCATCATTTATCTTGATAAAAAAAATATACCTACACGTATAAAAAAAAAAAAATATTCAACCACCGCCCCGCCGGGCTTTTCATATTATACGTACCTATGTAGAGGTTGGTTTTTTTTTTTTTTTTTATATACTCTTCCGCAGGGCAGATGCATTTCGAACATCATAAAATACTTGAATGTTGTATAATATGTACGAAGTAATGAGAAATAATTGTTTGTGTAAAATGTTTTGACAATGAACGCAGCGATAAATGGTTTTTCGTTTTGTCTAAGGGTAAATAATCGTATTTATTAAAATTATAAATAAATATTGGAAACAACCCCTTCGTATATGATTTATCTCACGTCCGATATGGTACGGAGAAAATTGTATTGTTCGATGTACAGAAATATTTTACAAAATAATATAGATTTTTAATGATTATTGCACTTATATAGGCTATATGTTCAAGACTTATAGATAATAGAATTTGAACCCGAAAATATTTTATCACGAAAAAAATCAATTTTAGTTTCGAAGATCCATTAAAAAAAAAAAAAACCGAAAAAAATCTCATAAACATTGTTTTCTTGTTGACGTATCGTTATTTTTATTGGGTTTTTTTTTCTCGAAATCAAACAATACAATTTTGATATACAGAGGTGTTAATGGAAATACGATTTAATCGTTGTTGTGTTTTTACATCGATTGTATTTCACCCTGGGAATATGTACAGGAGCCAAGATATTTACTTAAGATTTCTAAGTCTGGTTCTTGAACAATGTCGGGTACCTTATAATAATGTGGGTCTTTTACACCCCAGGGAGAGAGATACGTGTTATATATTTTATTGATACATTAATAAGACAATTCTGACAACTTTAAGATGCGAGTATATTATGATAAAATCAATTTATAACTCCAATTATAATTTCGGCATTTTTATACTGTTATGAGAATAACTTTTCACGGAAAATAAAACCAAACAGATTATAAACTAAAATACGAAGAATATAATATTATGCTGCAATAAATCGTTTTTTAGCCTCATTTCTATATATATATATATATATATATAAGAACATAAATACAAATATAAAACAATATTTTTAATATTATATATATACAATATATAAATGTCAATAATCATTGATAATATAATATAAAGTCTGATCAATCTCCGATGGTCCATATGGACAGTCTACCCTGCAATATAAGGTGGATTCATGAAAACCTATTAATATGGTAATATCAAACAGTATAATTTACATAAAAAAATCGATGTGATGGCAATAGAATAATTTTTTCTACTAAATAGACAAAAATAACACATTATTCACATTTCTTTGGTTATAATATATAGGTACACATAAAAAAGCCACATGTGGTTTTTTATTTATATGATTTATTGAAAAATGATGCACTGTTTTTATTAATATTAATAAATCTTAGTATCAGAATTTAAGTTAATGTAAGTTTTATCGAGTTTTCGTAAAAAATAAAAATTATTATTTGTCACAGACCTATTGATTAATGTTCAGTTATAATGAGATATTTAAAAATGAATTATTTTGAAATTTTAAACTATACAAAATTAATTTCGATGTGAAAATGTGAAAATGTATGTATAATAATAAAATATTATTATTGAAGAGTATCGAGTAATAATAATTAACATAATTTGTTTGTAGATAATTATATTTTTGTAATAGATCACATTAATTATTTTTGTCTATTAAAACTATATCATATTTAATAAATACGTAGAATTCAACAATAATCATATTTTTCAATCAATAATTGATTTAAACTTTAAACAATTACTATTTCAGCATTTAGTCCGTATTTGTTTTCACTAAGGAAATACGAGAAGAAGCATATATTCGTAAATAGCGTATGATGTTTGCACTTTGCAAATGGTGTAGTGTTACAGCTAAATTAAATTAAATTATAGTATTATTTATAAATAGATGATGCTAGAGAAGTTTGTTTGAAAGACATAAATAGGTGAATGAGATTCTTCTTCTACTAGATAAACTAGAACAATGAAGGTATTAAATCAAAAATCTAAAGTATTACGGACAGAAATGGATTACAAATAGGTAGGTCTATAACGGAATATTTAACCGAACCTAAATTAAAACCAAATAGTAAGAAATGGAGTTACTGATGCAGTAGTCAGTAATAGACTTGGCCACTTGGGTGTTAAAACATAAGGCGGATTGAGAAGTCAGGTATTTAAGTTATTATATGAAAGAGAATAAAGAAATTATTAAATACATATTTAATAATTGAATTTAAATAATAACATATATATATATATAATATGTATATACTATATAGAGAAATAGGATACAGGGCCGTCCAGCCCCCTATACCTCGGAAAGCAGTAGGCAAATAGTAGAAAAAGTCAATGCCCTTTTTTTTCTTTTTTTGCTTATTTTATGTTTTGAAGAAAAGTATTATATAATTTTTTTTTTATATTTTCACCTCCCCCCCAAAATCTTTCTTCGGGACGACGGCCTTGATAGGATATTATGATGAAACTGCAAGCGGTAAAGTGTGGCAACGGGTATGTTGTAGTCTGTAAAAAAAAAGGATGCAATTTAAATTAAAAAGAAAATTTTATAAAACATTTGACCTATATATTAGTTACAAGTGACCTGTAACTCGATGTTGTATAGACTTAATGTTTAGAAAGGAATAAAATAGACGAAAATAAAATAAAAGTATATCAAAAACGATAATATGTTAAGATGAATGTGTAGGGTATATTACTAAATATTAAATATAATTAAGAATGAATATAGAAGAGACAGTTTGGGAATTACGTCTATAGCTGAAAAATGTAAGAGGATATATAGGCTGAGATAGTTTGCATGTTAGAGAAGGAAGAGTGTAATGAAATACGTAAAAAATAAAGGAATCAAACATACATAAAAGCCAGAAGAAAAATACACTAAATAAAAATGATTAATATACATATTATATGGAATAAATAAAGAAATGATTATGGATATAATTGAATATAGGTGGATATCAAGATATGAACATATGTGGAGGACAAAAAATGAGTAGCTGATACCACTAATTTTGTGGGATAAAGGTGAAGACGATAAGAAGAAGCAATAATTCTTATTTTATTTAAAAAATAATTGGTTATCTAAAAATATTCACATTTTTACATTTTAAAATAATAACCGCCATATTTACATATACGTTTGTAACGATAGTTTGTTAGATTGACGGCAATAAATTAGTTGGTAGGTATATTTTAACATCTCGGTAAACCTAATTTCCTACTGTAGAATTCTATATAGTAACTGTATAATCCATTTCTTGGTTTTGAAACCGGTCTAAACGATTGCTAAAAAAAAAAAAGATATATTTACTGTTCGTCCAAAAATGATCTATTTATCGTAAGAAGCGCGCATGTCAGGCGTGAGGTTGAATTGAAGCCAAACAGGTTCCGTTTGAATGATTTCAAAACGTAACTTCAAAAATATTATAATATAAACATTAAACAATACATCACGTAAATAAATAATAATATTGACATACGTATATAGTATGGTTTGTAAAATACATTTGATTTATCTCGGCAAAATAACACATTATAGGTTACATATTGTAATATAATGTTTATGACTCCAACCAACATTTAGCATGATGATTTGAATCATTTTAGGTTTCTAAATATAAGTATCTGTATTCCCATTGTGACCGTCCGTCCGTCCTCCTATCAATTCCTTATCACTTATCAATGTTTTTCAGTTATGTAGATTCTGAGCGTAGAATAGTAATAGGTGTATTCATTTTTTCGGATAGAATGAATCGAGCACGATTTTTCGGATAAGTATACTTATTTATACGGTTATATTTGTAGGTACTTTCTGTAGATAAAAATGAATTCTAGTTAATACGTTAGAGTATTAATTTATTTATCTTTTTCCCATTAGTTTTTTAATCGAAAAGGAAAACCAACGAAAATTATTATGAATCGAAAAATAATGTCAACTACTATACGTATAATATTATGACCAAATATTCACTATAGATAATCTATAATCCATATTGACATGGTAAAAAATGTAAAACTTTTTTAGTAAAATATTTACAGTAATTTATAAAAAAAAAATGGTGATTTTTAAATTCTACTGATTTTTTTCTGTGAACAAATTTTAAACTATATACATAATATACCAAAATATATAGAACATAATATGATTAGAACAAAATTACGAGTTATTTTCTCATAATTTCAATATAAAAAATGTGTAGAGCAGTGGCGTAGGAGAAGGGGGACAGAAGGAGCAGATATAAAAAAAGTTATACTTTTGCCCCCTCAGATAAAATAAACAATCATCATCAATGAAAACATGCATAAAATTAATTTGTAACATATACCTAATAATATATAATACTCAAAGGTTACATTTGTGTAATCTATCAATTATTATTATTCTCTTATAATATATATTTTGATTAATAATTTTTTTTTTATATTATGCTGTATTCATATTTTTCACTTACTTATAGCGCTCTGTATAATAATAAATATAATATTAGTAAGGTTAGTAAGAACCAATAAGTGTTATCTCCAGTGGCGGCTTGCAAGTAAATTCATTGGGGAGACTGAAAATTTAATATGAAAAATGATGAAAAAACATTTTTTTTTTTTGTATTAATATTTGTAATAGCTTTTTAATTATAAAGTAAGATAATTTATATTTTTTTACATACTAAATCGGTTCTTCTTTCTTTTTTCCCTGCAAAATCATCAATAATACTTTCCACAAATGTCGGGTCCTTTGTCATAACGCCCATTAAATTTTTTTCAATCGCCAAAGATGATAAATTTGTAGGTAAGTCGCTCGTTTTTCGTAGTGTAAATAAATATTGAATAATAATAGTATTATATTATCCGATAAGCTGTACTATTACTATACGGACGCGTGCCGCACTGTTGATTTTCGTGTTACAAAAAAATACGCGATGACCGCGACGCGAACGACAGAAACTTTGAGAGAGTCTAGTCTCAATATACGGTATAACCGTCTAACACAATTTACCTCCGTTCTCCGCCGTGTAATGCGTACGAAATGTGTGTGCGCAAAGAGTCTCTTGGACGGCAGATTCCAAGCTAGCAACCGTCATCGTTATCGATATTTTTATTATTATTAAATAACACCCGTCTTCTTACCATTTATAGAAAAATATAATACCCGGTATCACAATATTATCAATATTTAATGTCGAAAATAATGATAACTGTTTTCAAAATAGATAAAAATATTAAATTATAATACAATTTTATATTTAACCATTTTATTGGGTTACTGCTTTTTTTGTGAGGAGTCGCAGTCTCAAAGACTTCCCTGACGAGCCGCCACTGGTTACCTCAAAATAACTTTATAAATCATACAATCTTATAAGAAAATAATTATGGGGAATCTTATCAATATCAAAAAAATAAATATACCTATACGAGTTTTTAATTGCCGCGTCTGAGTTAGTCGTGGACTTTGTTTACTTACGGTGAAAATTTGAAAACGTTGTTTTTATTTTATACTTAATTTATTTTTATGCTGTTTTTTAAAAAAAAAAATATTGATAAATATGAAAAATAATGTATAATACTTTATCATACAAATAAGACTATTATATTAAATAATTTATTCCATTAAAGTATTAAGTAAATGTATATTATGTTGTTCCAAAGATGTAGGTACCATCAAGATAAGTTATTAATTGTACAGATGTCAGTCATCCAAGTAGGTACATAGATTTTTGTTTGTAGTTTTTTTTTTTTATTAATTATTAACTTTGTAAATATGTTACCACAGCATATATACACACACATTTTAAGTAAATAAAATAGGTAGTAGGTACATAGTACATAATTTAATATAAATATATATATATATATATATGCTATATAAGCTTATAAAGAAAAAAGCTATGAAGTATTATATTTTTATGTTTAACTGGTTGCATACTTTCTTAAACATTTTATATAATTATTATACTTTATATTTAAATATATATTAGTGAGAATTTTTATGTATTACATATTAAAAAAATATACACAAGCCTTAAATGTTTGCCACCCAAGTGAAAAACAGTTCCTGGGCCACTAGTCGACTGGTCTAAAGAATTATTGAAATTTTCACGTAGTGTCATATACATAGGCGCCCGCAGAAATTTTTCTAGGGGGGGGGGCAAGCTTATAAAATATACTATATGCAGTGTGATGATTTCAGAAAATGTTTAACCTTGTAAAAAAAAAATATTTAAAAGAAAAATAAATAAGAATATACATTATTTTTTAAATTATTTATTTCATTAAATATAAGTACATACTTATCTAATATAATATACTAATATTATTAAAAGTTTGTTACTTTTTAATATTACTATACTAAACATTACAATATTACCAAAAAGCCAGAGGGGGGCAAATGCCCCATCTTGCCCCCCCTGCGGACGCTTATGGTGGTAGGTGGTATACAGTAGTGGTGCTCAGAATTTTGAAATAGGAGGGGATATTTTCCCAAAAATTTATAATCGCTATATAAAAAAAAAGACCATTTGTGTAAATTTGACTATGAATTCAATGCAGTCCAATGATTGTTCATTTGAATAAAAAGGTTAAAAGTTTGAAAAAAAAAAATGCACTTCACTTGTTGGGTATTAATAGGGGTGGAAGCACTTCGCTTATTGTACAAGATACTCTTGGTAAATGTATTGCGTTACATAAAACGATTCTGATCAGAACTTCGGTGATAATATACAAAAATCTCGATTTAACGAAATCGTCGGTTGTTGGCTGTGGTTAAATCGTCTCCGAGTAGAAGTTGCAAAAACAAAGAAGAACCTTGTGCGGTGGAAAATATGAGAATGCGAATGCGGAGAGGTGCAAGACGATCAACACTTAATACAGTGCAGAATGACAAACGCAAAATGCGAGAGGAGCGATCTTTTCAGGAAACCAAATGACGAAGTTCTCAAAATGATTAACTATTTTAGCTAAAAAAAAAGGAATACAACACGTTTACCGACACGAAAAAGACGAAGAAAAGCGTAATCGTATTTTGGCCGTTTTTACATAATTTTTCGGTAATATTTCCAACCGCGTTTATCCAAAACACCAAAAAATAGGAAAATAGCCTGCTTAAAGTACAAACTAGATGAAATTGTCTTCAGGAAAATTGGGTTACATGTACAGACTGGTTCAATACTTCTGGTCGAAAAATTATACACAGGAAAAAAAATAAACATCATTATAAAATCACTAGCTTCTTCACTCTGCTCAAAATCTAAAAAAGCCGTGAGGAGAGATGACACACTCCCCCCTCCCCCGTGAGCACGCCTCTGTATAGGATATACATCCTACCTACCTACTGTTGTTGGTACCATTTAATATTAATATATTATACCATATTATTGGAGCACAACCCAACTATCGACGATCGTACGTAATGTTTAGCAGATTAATACTCCCTAATTAAGTATAAATATACAATATATATATAAGTTTGTACCTCATTAATTAAAACGTTAATCAAACTAATTCTTTATAAAAACTTCGATTGAAGTTTGAGTAAAAAGGTGCAAATCCTTCGTCGTACGTCCTAAACTAGAATTTATTGACGCCCAAAGTATTGGTGGATAACTACAATTATCTATCATATAATATTGTCGACAAGGTAATCTAAATATGGGCCCACTCTATTATCTATAAAACTATCACTTATCAACCATAAAATTTTTAAGAAAACCCTTTAAAACTTCATTTAGTTTTGGGAAAAGCAACCCAAACGTATGTTGCAACCATTTTCCTATTTCCGAAATTTTAACTTGATATATGGTAGCTAAACCTAACTTTTGAATTTGGCGGTACCACGCTTGAGTTAATTAAATTTACACCGTACAATTTTAAATTGTAGCCAAATTTCTTGTACTGCATTAATTAACATGTTGAACCAATTGACTTGTTAATCTACCCAATACAAAATTTATAATTATATTAAATGAATGATGGTTTATAACATTTACTCTCGATAAATTCACTCTTTTACACTCTTAACAAAACATAAATAAAATAAACTAAAATAAAAATATGAAAAATGATACACAACCCTGAATAACGTCGGTGCGAGTTCACATGTTCACAGTACAAAATAACCAGTGTTAAGCATTATCTAGATAGATTTTTACTTATCTTTTATCTTATCTAAATAAATAATACCCAGTTATCTAAGCAATTATCTTAGATAGAAATGTAACTTATCTAAACTAATTTATCTCAATCATTGTTTTTTATGGAAAGAAAATAATATATTTTAAAATATGAAATTTGAATTCCATAATTTAAAAATGATTTTGTACAATATGGACGTTGACAATAAATAATAATTATGGTTATGATGAAAATAATTTATAATATATTTTGGTAGTACGGGTATACTTTATTATTATAGTTGGGTATTTTTATTTTGTTTATAAGTAATTTAGTGTGTTTAGCTCGTATTTTTATACGATCATTTTTTTCTCTGACTTTTTAATTAATCTGGCGAAAAGGGGCCCGCCCATATTATATTATCTACTTAACAGTGGTGACTAGAGAAGGTCTAATTTTATCGTTCACCAAACATATATGAACCGGTTTGGTCGACATACCCCCTCACATTTTTCATATTATTTTACCCACTCACTAGATATATATATATAGTTTTAAATAATATAATAGCTTACAAATTTCCATACTGATAAACTAATTTTAAAATATTTATAATTAACTAAAAATTGAACCTAATTAAGATTGTATTAGATTAAATATCAAAAATTGTAATGGTTGTAAGTATATAAAATGTGGTCCAACTATAATATAATATATATATATGTTATAATAATATTATTATTGATTAATATACTAATACAATAACAAATTTAAAATTTAAACTATGAAAAATCAGTCTTATATGTACCTACATAGCTTCAGTAAGAAAGCACAAAAATACCACAAAAATACCAAGTAACTAACTATCAGAAACTGGAACCGAATCGAAAAGAACCGGTTCTAGAACCGGAACCAATGAAAATTTTGGGAACCGGAACCGAACTGAACCCTTTATTTTTCGATGAAGAACCGTAACCACGGACTAAGATACTATGGACTGGTATCGAAAGATATATTAGCGGAACCAAAATGTTTCTTAATGGCGGGCGTAAAAAATCTAGCAAAACTGTTGCCATCTATGAGCAAAAGTTACATTACTCG